>VNJZ01009056.1:0-65428 GCA_008042795.1 Drosophila asahinai
TGCGCGTATCTCTAAACAGCGGCCACTTGAGCCTAGCACAGACAAAAATGTAATCTTGACGAATATGTAATCTGAGCTCCTGCGTGAGTCACAAAAATATCTTCAAAGATAAGTGCGGGGTAGCTGTGTCTTTCCCATCGCACTCAAGAATTTTTCCCATGTAAGGGTTAAACAAACCACTGCGTTGGTCTAGCGATAAGACTAGTTTTAAGAATCTCAAGACCGCTACCTAAACGCGGACTTTTAAATAAAGATTCAGTTTGAAATATTAACTCAGCAAATGAAGACGTCTTTTTATTTAGTCGTTCTTTTCAATAAGTTACATAATTTAAGTTATTATAACTAAAATGTTGCAGTTGTGTTAAAAAAAAAAACTCTTCTTAGGCCTAATATAAATATTCAAGTAAAAATATTATATTCCGTAGGTCATAGCATCTTATTATATAAACTATTTAACATTAATAAAACAGAAGTTCTTGAATTTTGTATACGAAAATCGCAATAAATTTTAAATTAATCTAGAAGTATGCAAAAAATTATTTAAGAGAAATATTAAATGTAAATTTGATTTACTTGTAAAGTTTAATATATTGCAGCCTACTTTTGGGCCTCGCTTTAATAGATTTCAAATCCACAGCGATTTTTGCGGAATATCCGTATGGTTATGATAATATTTTTAATCTAATATCATCTAATTTTTCGAGTTTACTTTTAACGCTCTATGAATATACTTAATTTATTTATTTTATTTAAAGATTAAAATATTTTGTTTTCAATAATGTTAATTAATAAGAACCACTTATTTTATTTGGTTTGTTTCAGTACTTTTTCTATATTTTAATCATAATTTTCAAGATAATTTTACTTTATGTTAAAAAAGTATTGAATATTTCAAGATAATCCTCCCATTTTTATTACATCTTAATTCTAAGAAATTACTACTAGCTAAGATAATAAAAACCGATGCGTTTTAAGTTTAAATTACTTAGTTTATTAATATAAATATATTTATAAATATAAATATAAATCATTGATTTTATAAATACACGCATTACCTCAAAATCAAAGAGATAATAGAATTAAAAAAAAAAGAGTTTCTTCGTTTGGTTCATTGTGCCCCGAAAAAAACATTTCCTATTGCTCTGAACTCGCCCGCATTGACAACAATCCAAAGACGACTTCCCCCTTGCAATTAGTCACCAGAAACCAGAGCGTCGTTGAACTTTGTTCAACTAAAAACAATTGTCAACTCACAAAAAGTACCCATAAAAGTACCCACAAATCGAAGCGACCTTCACATTGAATGCGTCTAAGAGTCGACGAGTGTCAATGCACCGGGTGACAAACGAGTTTCGTGTTTTGTTATTATTATTTATATTCGGATTCGGTATATTGCCTGTCAACGACAGACAATGGCCAAAGCGATAGGTTTTTATAGCCAATTTGCTTTTGTGAATTAGCATTTAGTGCGAAACTGCCGCGATCAGTGAACTCGACGGGGATGGGATCGGGTTTTCGCTTTAAGGAACCAAAGTCAAGAACTACTAAGTATTATTCAAGCGTGTTTTTCGTTGATCTACTGAACTGATTTGTCTGCTCTGAATGCGAATATGTGGATTCTGGCAGACAATGAATTATTTATGCTTAAACTTTCCGTTTCAATTCCTTATTTGTGCACCTTCATAATTATTTAAATAAAAGCAAGCTAGGCTGCACTTCCACCTGCATTTATTTAGTGAATATGAATGAGGGACTCAAATACGACCTCAGCAATTGCATTGAGTGGTATGAGTGTTAGCCACGTTTGTCGCAACTTTAAGGGCAATGTTAATGTCAAAGTGGCCGATGTTACATTGATTGTCGCGACATTGAATTTCAATTATTAGTTTGGTGGCTCTAATCGCAATTCATATGCATCGCGGACATGCTCATTTGCATATTAAAAGCCAGCCCAATGATTAGACCAAGTTTAAACTGCTGAGGGAAATATGACGTTTAAGGTTATTTTACAATGTGAGAACCTAATTATACACAAAATGCAGGCAATGACAAAACTATAATGATTACAGGAGAAGTAGGGAAGATTTCAGGGTAGTTAATACTTTTGATTTTTAGATAATAAGGAAAAAAAAAGAAAAATAATTATAATTATTTTTTTATTATAAAGAAAGACAAATATTTAAACTTTCTGGATTTTCAGATTATATGTAAACACAAAGATAAATAAATTTAACATTATTCTTTTGTAACAAAGAAATAAAAATAGTAAAAATATCAATATTTTTTGATTATAAACAACTAATAAATAAATAAAATGAAGTTCCTGCAGTATCCAGGTCTAGCTGCTTAAATTTTAAACAGAGAAATCAAGACTCGACGTTAAACAGCTGTTTCCTGAAATAGCCAGTTGGGAATTATAGCGCCAAGGCTGGGATTTTAACAAATACCATTTTATAAATGAAATATCTATAAATATAAGAAACCTTTTCAGTATAAATGTCCTCAGAACTCCGAGAATTAGCATATAAAATTTTTTAAAATTGTGAAAATAAGCTTAACCTTTTAATAATCGAATTCAAAATCCAGCCATCATTAAAATTATATAATCCTTATGCAATTATTGCAAAACCAGATGTTAAGCAAGCCCTTTTACGATCAATTTTATATCAGAAACAGTATTATATCCCCGTGTGCGTCAACAAACTTCACTTCACAGTAAATTCATTCATCTTACAACAATCTCAATAACACCTTAAGTACGTGTTTATTAATTGCATAAATAAGACACCCGAAATGCGGATAATGGGGCATTAAACTGGGCCTGCTACCACAATTCAGCATAAATATTGTCACACCTTTTGTATCGTTCACTATATTCAATGTCATGAACTTCGTGTTGGGTCATAAAACGCTAAAACATATACAACTTTATTTTCGACGTTTTGTTTACCTTTCGGGTTTTGTTTTCGCTTTTTTTCTCTCTTTTGGCAGCTCCTTAATTCTACAGACGAACCGAACAACCAATTGAAATGCCAAAACGTGTGCACATGACACCCACACACAGCGATGAGACAGGTAATGCAACGCTGAAAAAAGCTCTGAGCTTGGAGGCAACAGGTGCCATTATGCCCGACTTCCGTCTGTTATCAGGCGCCAAGAGAGCGACAATGACTGAGAGCAAAGTTAGAGCTTTCCGGCTAATCCCCGCATAGAACAGCGGACGAAAACAACAAAATAAGTCAGTGGGAACTGAGGCGCCGCTTAGAGACTCCAACCTATATATAAATTAATTGGCGCACAGAATATTTGCGGCAGTCCGTTAAATAGTTCCGTGCTTAACGGGTTTTGTTGGTGCTCAGAACACTCGATATAGTTTGTGTGCAAAGAAAATGTTTAAACTCATATTCGTCGCCGCACTTCTGTGGTTAGTGAGATGCGGACAGGCCCAAATTGCTTGTGAGTTGACAGGAAATAAGTGTTTTAATCAAGAAGTGTGCTGCTAAGGTGTTCTAGGAAAAAGTATCATTAAAAAAGTATTCTATATGAAAAGATCTATCGAGCGTGGATTCCCCGAAATAAATTTGTTTAGAATGCAATACAAATTGTATAGTAGTCTTCAGTGTCCTGTAGAATAAATCTATTTACAAAAGTTCAATTATTTAATAAGTGCACTTTGTGAATTGAAAATACGAAATATAAGTGCTCTTGTCACTGAATTAAATGGGATTATCTTTTCATTTATGATTTGATATTAGATGTTATCATTTATACACCCAAAAAGAAAACGTCATAGAAACTATACTATTGTTACATGAATTCTAAACTCTTGAGTATTAAACATTTCTTAATAAGATGCCTATTAATTTGATACTACGAAAGTATACATTTTATACTCATCTGCACCAAGACATCAGAATAATCACTAACGCGACAAACAGAAAAGCAATAAATTCCAGCTAACTCGATATGTTATCGAATTTTCGATGTAGGTTCGTATAAAAATAATACTCGAAAATACACAATTGAAACTTTGGAGTATAAAAATTATACTTTGTAGTATATATTTGATATTTTGAAGTATAAAATGTATACTATAAAGACAAAGCGTAGAAAGGTTAAACTCTTGGTGTTTTTGTTTTGGTATAGTTCAATAATCCTCTCCAAACTTACCTGAGTCATAATCCCATTCACTCCCATTCTCCCCTAGTTACCAATCAGCCTTGCACGGTGAGAAATCCCAAGATTGTGGGCGGTAGTGAGGCGGAACGCAATGAAATGCCCTTTATGGTCAGTCTAATGCGTCGTGGTGGTCACTTCTGTGGCGGCACAATTATCTCGGAGCGGTGGATCCTTACGGCTGGCCACTGCATCTGCAATGGACTGCAGCAGTTCATGAAGCCCGCTCAGATCCAGGGAGTTGTGGGCCTGCACAGCATCAAAGAGTATCTCAATGGGATCGGCAACGGCCCGGATGCGCAGAGAGTGGACTTTAAGAACATTGTGCCGCATCCGAAGTATGACTGCAATGATGTTAAGCATGATATAGGTACGTAATTTTACAGGTATTTACAGATTTTGATTCTGTGGATAAAAACAGGAGAAACACACCCATTTGTATCTCTTAATCTCTTTAAACTAAGTAAAGTACTATTTTTCGTATAGCCCTGTTGGAACTGGTTCAGCCCATCCAATTCACCGCCCATGTCCAGCCCAGCTGTGTGGGATCCGATAAGGGACATCGCAGTCTGGAGGAGGAATATGGCACCGTGTCCGGTTGGGGCTGGACGCACGAGAACCAAGCTGAGAACGATCGGTCCGACGTTCTGCGCAAGGCCACCGTCAAGATCTGGAACAACGAGGCCTGCGAAAGATCCTACAGAGCACTGGGCAAGAGCAACTCCATTGGAGAAACCCAATTGTGTGCGGGCTATGAAAACGGTCAAATCGATTCGTGTTGGGTGAGTATCCACAGGAAGGACAAATCACAAATGTTATGTTTTCGATTTATTCCCACTTACAGGCGGATTCCGGTGGACCGCTTATGTCCAAGGAGCATCATCTGGTGGGCGTTGTGTCCACGGGAATTGGTTGTGCACGTCCAGGATTGCCGGGAATCTATACGCGTGTCAGTAAATACGTCTCCTGGATGCAGAATGTGATAGCGGGCAGGAAATAGCTACCCGGCTGCAGGGCAATCAAATATTGTGATTCAACTGTGATATTAGTTGTTCTAAGTTATGTGATTTTGTTAATAAAAGTTTACGTGAATCAAACTTGTCTTTTCCTCATAAACCGCCATTTTCAAAGTTATCGATTGGTGTGGCAATCGATTGCTCTGATACTAATTTTCAGTATTTTGAAGTGAACGGTATTTAAATAAAAGGTCTATTTTTAAGAAGTCTTAGATTATAAATTGCTTATTAAAGCAATTTTTAAGTAATAAATGAGTAATTTACTTGATAAAATATTCGAACATTAAAGAAATACAGAGGAATATTAAAATAAATATTTTTCTAATTTTTTGTTTGGTATGGTAATTTTGTACATGTCCCAACTGGTCACACTCAAATAAATGTTCCTCAAATCTTAAATCTCAAAGCCATAAATGGAGGAATCCGAGCTAACAAAGTAAATATCCTTGATAAAAACCGTTAAACAATTTAACTTAATAATTATTAACCACCAGCCAGGCCATTGCCGAGCTGATGCTCGAGATCGAAGGCCCGAAATCCACATTGAATAGCAACAAGCAGGCCGAGCGCAAAGTAAATCCTTTAGGCAAAGCCAACAAACGCTTTTTGGGCCGCACTATCACTACTGCCATCCGTCATAATTGGCGCGAGAAAGAGCGGACACAGGCGAATTGCCGGAAGAAGCTGCAGGATCTGGATGACTTTCGCGAGAGAAGGAAGTCCAACTACTTTTACAATAAAGATGCTTCGCGCCGAAGCCGGAGCAGGAGCCTCAGTTCCAGTCGGAGTCGCAGCCGACGTCGCAGTTCAAGTAGAAGCCGCAGCCGACGTCGAGTAAAGAAGTTAAAAAAGCGGCGCAGCAGGAAAAGAAGCAGCAGTCGAGGCAGCAGAAGTCCCAGTCGTAGCCGCAATCGTTCGCATCGAAAAAAGGATAAGAAGAAGGCCAGAAAACAGAGGAAATCACATCACAGGGCCAGGCGCCGTAGCATTAGCAGCAATTGCAATCGGAACCCTTCGCCCAGCGTTGCTATACCCATAGCCATTTCTCCACCCTCGGAATTATATTTGGAGCATTCCAGGCGGATGGCTTTGGCCGTGGCTATGGCCTATGGGCAGGCCCTGAATGCCAACCCCCAAAAGGCTGCAGTCAAAGAACGCGGATCTTCGCCTATGAGCGATATTGTCAGGGAACTGATGTCAGATGGAGAGCAGAAAAACCCGGATCAAATCGACGCCCTGTCCATTTCGTCGGGTGACGAAGCAGAGAATGATGTGCTCACCATCGATGTAAGCTCGAAATCCGAGTCCAATAGCGATTCCTCAACGGGAAGTTCGGATACAGAATCCGATGCCGCTTCCAGCGCTGGCAGCTGCATAGTTCTGGATCAAACGGAGTTGGATAGAAATGCAAGTGATATAGAAATAGTCGAATACCATGATGATAGAGAAAAAAAGGTACCTGAAGCCGTAAATAATCAGCAACAAATGGAAGAAAATCTCGCGCTCGACTCTGTGGACCTGACTGAAGATTAATTAATATTCGAATAAAATTTATTGTTGCCCAACATCACAGTTATTCACATATTTCATAAAGTTAAGCCATCTCACTAATTTTCTTTATTTGTATTTATATTTACATGTCTCGGTATTATGAAGTTCAAGACAGACAATAATTATTTATTAATGCAAGTCCAAGCCCAAATGTGAAATAAGTCAAAAGAGTGATTTTGAAGCTTGTTAACTATGTATATCAGAAACAACTAAAGAGATTGATATCAAAGAATAACAATTGCGTTTAATTTAATTAACAAAGCCTTCTTGATTTGGGAAACATATAAACGAAAAGGGGAATCCTTCCAGGAAGGTTATTTTCACAAAGCATCTATGGAAACTCAAGTGCTCCTTTTGTAGGGTATAACGTCAAACTGTTGCTCTCTCTGACCGATTTCTCCCACTCTCGCTCTCTCTCGCCACCTGACAAAACAGCTGATTCTTTATTTACCATTTAATTTTCGATGGAAAACGCTAGCAGAAAGACGTCAATTGGAAACTGCTAAAGTGAAGCAATAATAACAAGACCACACAGCCACAGGATGTTCGGAAGCCTGAAGAAAAAGCTGAGCAGTGCGATCCAGGAGGGATTCGTTATATCGGAGAATCTGCAGCAGCAATATCGCCAGCGTGTCAGTTCCGGGAATGCGGGAAGTAGCCCAGCCAGTGGTGTTACGACCCCCACATCCACGTCTGGATTGCCGTCGCTAGGTCTCAACGAGAGCCTGTCCTCCAGCAGGAGCAGCACTCTCTCCCTGAGCACGGCATTCCAGCTAACGGACGGGATACCAACACATCTGAATGTGGCGGCGGGCTGCAGTTTGCTGGCCAAATACGAAGATGACTGGCAGCAGATCCATGCAGCCAACGAGGAGAACGCCGAGCAGGCCGCCGTTATTGCCACACAGATCTCTGGAGTGCAACAGAAGGCCAGTAACCAGCGCAGGGTTGTCAGCGAGCTAAACTCCAGTCTGGCGGGGATTCCCGCGTTAGTTGCTCAACTGCAGGCCAGCTCGAAGGTGCTGCAATCGTTGGAGGAAATGGGCAAGCAGCTTGAAGTGGAGCTGGAGAAGCTGGAGGATCTGTGCGAGGAGTGCGAACTGCAGGAGTTTATGCTGGAGCAGCAGTTCCAGCTATCCCGCCACAAGCAAAAGAAGCTCAACGAACTGGAGCAGTACCGCCAGAAAGTTGCGTCGCAGCATCAATCCAAGATCCAGGATCAGGAGCAGAGGCTGCTGCAGCTGCAAAGGGAGCGGCAGGCGGTCTTCGACGATGCCTTTCGCAACGATATGGAGGAGTTCAAGCAGCACGGCCAATTGACGAGTAATTTTTAGATCGGAAAACCCCTCAACAATTGATATTTAAATCTATTTCTTTGTTTTAAGAAATTCAAACGACGAGCAACAAGTTGGCCCTAGAGGAAGTGGTCTTGGAACCCAACGAAGTGGAGGCAAAGGACGCTCTGGAGCAGTTCCTGAACGGTTGATGGACTCTTAAGACAGTCAAAAGACTCCCATTTGTGCCTTTAAGTGCAATAATAAGCATTAATTGGTTTAAATCGCAGACAACCTTTGTTGGGTCTGGCAACGCCATCGATGTGGCAACGCTGCTACTGACAGCATCTGCGTTTTATAGAACAAATCGTTTTTTATTATAGTCTACTCGTTTTTATTGTATACACACCTAAAAATTAGATGACCTGTACCTACATATTTTATATGAATATATATTCAAAACAGCAAAACCTTTTCCGCCATGCTTTCGATTACGCGATGGTAAGTTCGCGCAGGTCGGCAACTCTGGTATCACAAGAACAACAACAAGCAACATCTGGTGGTGATTAAAAAACATCAATAAAAAAAAAGATTATTTCCACGCAGCTTACACCTGTCGCAGCTTTCGTGTCTACCCGCTCTGCCCCCCAAGTTTAAGTACCCCTTCCTTGGCGAGCTCGAGCTTATGGGCGCAGTTGGATCAGCGGTAAGGCCCAAAGTCGTCGACATGTCTTCCAAGCAGGCGAAATTCGTAGAGAACACGGTGGCCAGCAACAAGGTGGTTATCTTCAGCAAAACTTACTGCCCCTACTGCACCATGGCCAAGGAGGTGAGCAATCGAGACCATCAAAGGTCGCAAATAAAGATTAAATATAATCTTTTTTTTCAGCCTTTCCGAAAGCTAAATGTGGAGGCCACTATCATAGAGCTTGACGGCAATCCGGATGGCAATGAGATTCAGGCGGTTCTGGGCGAGATCACGGGCGCCAGAACTGTTCCCCGCGTCTTCATCGATGGCAAATTCGTGGGCGGCGGCACAGACATCAAGCGAATGTTCGAAACGGGAGCCTTGCAAAAGTACTTTCAGTGAATGTAACGGTTCTTACAAATAAGCCCGCATGCAGCTCCTATTCATGTACAAACAAAGTTAGATCACTTTTTTCTAGTTAAATGTTCAAAGTCCTAAATAAATTCTTTTAAAATTTATAAAAGTATCTGCTTATTGGAACTGAGAGTAAAAAGAAGTTCCAAGGAAGCCAAGGGTATGTAGTTGCAAAGTTTTAAGGGGATTTTAAAAAACTATTACAAATAATCTTTTGAATTTCCATAGGGGAACTCGTTCTTAAATTAAAATTTAAGGCAAGACTAGGCTTTATGTAAGATAATGGTTTTTAAATGTTTAATTCTCCATAAAGCTTGTTAAACAGCTGTTACCAAGAGTTGCCACCTTAATTTTTAAAAAGTATTAAGGCAACTCTGTCAGCGGAGAGAAAACCTGTTGTTTTTATAAATAAGTTTAAGTTTGTTTTTAGGATGTGATTTACATTCACCTAAGAAAAGTAAATAGAATCTTTTAAAAGTTAAATAACAACCAAAGCAATGCCAATAATTCTTTTGAGAACAGCTGATAAAACAGCTGTTTAAAGATAAACAGAAAAATGTTCTCGGTTGTTTTTACATTTTGTTTGTTTTCGCCAATTTAGCAAGAGAATTCACAATTATTCCTGAAATGTCGGATTTAGTAAGCGGAGAAGCCTCCGAATCCGATGAAGAACTGCAGGACAAGCACAAGGTAAAGTTAAGATACAATAAACATGTTCCCAGAATGGTAATTTGTTTTCTTTGGCAGATTTTCGCCGCTGAAGTTCCCGGAGAAGCTACAGAGGAGGACGACGATGACGAGGACATCTATGAACAGCGCAGGAGCAACCAGGTGAACAGCACCACGGCCTCCATTTACCGGAACAACCTGCTCCAGCGGAAACTGAGTATAGCTTGCCTAAACCTCAAGCCACCTTAAATTAATACATATTCACCTTCTTTCCAGTTGAGAACAACATTGCCATTTGGAGATCCCTCACCGCTTTCACCCGCAGCTTTGTGTTGAGCGCCTCCAAGCAGCTGGTGACCACGGACCAGATGCTCATCAAATCTCAGGTTAATCTGCAATCTGCACACACATCCCTGCAGCAGGCCCAACGGAATGCCCAGGAACTGCAATCGCGGATGGCAGCCGTGATGACGAGCAGCTTTCTGCCCCACATAAACCGCGTCCCGAAAGCTGTGTGAATATTCTATTCTAGGTTTTGTATTTGCAGCGATTAACGATCAAAATATAGGCTAATCCTCCGTATCGGAATTGGGGGCATAGGCCTGACTATTCGGCGATGGCTCCCGCGGCACGTAGGTGTTTTGAAAGCAACGGGAGAAGATTGTTCGCATCTTGGTTGGGCGTTCAGGCGACGGCGGTACGGTTTCATCCTCATCCTCGGAGGGCATCTGCAGGACCGGCGGATCGTCCGTGTTGTAGAAGCACACTTCCGTGCTGGACGGTATCGGAGCAGGTGCTATGCTAGCCTCTAGAGCGGCATCGGCAGCTGCCAGCATTAGAGCCTCCTCGTCCGCTTCGTCGTCAATCAAGACCACAGTGTCCACTTCGGCCAGGTTTCGTGGCTGCTGCACAGAAGCCTGCTGCGCCTCGGAGTGTCGGAAGTGAAATAGAGGTGGAGTTTCTAGGCTACTCTCCAGGTGCTCCTCCTCCTGGACTATGCGCTTTCGCTGCACTGCAGCCGGTTCCGTTTGGTTGCTCTTGCGTTTCCTGGCCACACTCGGCCCGCGAGTGCTACTCTTTCGCTTAGAGGTCGCCGCCACCGCTGCCGCCGCAGCACGCACATCCTCATCCTGCGCAGTCAAGTCCCGTTGACAGTAATCATCCGAGAAGCTCACATCGTCCGGCGACAGCGTGGACATAATCAGCAAGCACTCAATCTCTCCGTGCTTCTTAATCTTCAGGAGGAAAGGTCGGCCGGCATCATCGAACTCTAGGGTTAGCGAGGCATTCAGACACTCGGCAAAGAGGAGAAAGGCGCGAAACTCCTTGATGCAAAAGGTAATGATTGTTTCCTTGGTCACCTGGTACTGGTCGAACTCATTGGGCTTGAGTTTCAGTTGCGTCCGCATGAACTTGTCATTCACCCGAGCTCCTTCTATGTAGTTCTTGGCCACCAGACTGCCCGAGTTGGCCTCCAAGGTTAGTTCCTCCTCCGTGGTGTTAAAATTGTTGGAAATGTCCGTGAATAGCTTGTGATCGCCGCGGATTCTGAAAGGGTGTTACGGAGTCTTATTAAAATCGGGTTCTCTTCTCTGGGTAATGCCAGATACTTACACATTTGGCCTTTGCTCGGTATCGATATTTGTGTTAATGTTTTGATCTGTAATATATTAATATATTAACTTATTATTTTATATTTAATTAATAGATCTAATACCATCTATAATGAATATGGTGGCCTCTTTGGTCGTCTCCAGCTTGCAGCGCAGATTCACCTGCAAATTGGTTTGGTTGTCCAGTATGTTGAGCTCGCAGTACTCCACCTAGAAAGAAGATTCCCTTATCAATATATCCGAAAGCAGCTCTTGACTGGTTACCTCGTTCATGTTCCTGAAAACTGCCAAACAGCCCTTCATGGATATTTTGCAATAGAAATCCGAGTTGGGCGGCGTATCGAATACCTCAAACATGGAACGCTTGAAGAATATGCTGCCCACCGCCGACTGAGTGGCATTTATGGCCCTCATTTGCAATCCTTGTAGATCAATTTCAATAAACATTTCTTTGCCCACTTTGGACAGGGATTGTACGGCTTTGGCGATGACTGCAAAAATAGGAGTTTATTAAAAACTGACCTATAACAAATATTCTTTAGGTTACCCCTTGCATTGCTGCCCTCTAAAGTGTATTTCATTTGCAAATGTAATTAACAAATAGTTGCGGCAGCAAAAATTCGCGCTAAATTTGTAAACAAACCGTTTAGAGTGACCGAGGGGCTGAAATATAGCTCACAAAAAATACCACTTTCTGGTATTTTATAACACCCAAGGGAGTTCAAGAAAGTAGTTCCTTGGTTCTCAATTTCACAAAATTAGTATTGATTTTAATGATATTGTTGAAGAATCGTGGCTTGTATAAAAATGAGTTGAATCAAAAATGAAAAAATATTAAAAACTACCAACATAATTTTTCAGCACGATTATGTGGTCACACTGTGCACGCAGGCCGGTCGAACGCCACATCAGTTCTAAACTTAATTAACAAAAAAACTGGGCTAAAACCAGCTAAAAGACTGGTGGAAAAGTGCAAATAGTGGAGGTTCTTTTTTGTGCAGGCGCATTCGTTATGTTCGTGGCGAGAAACACGTAGGAAAGCGTAAAGTGTTAAAACAACGATGTTACGTGCCGTGGGCTTGTGTGTGTCTGTGCTCCTTTTCCTGGCGGCGCCGTCGGTTTCCGCCGAATCGAGTCAGAGTTATCCGATCACCACACTGATTAATGCCAAATGGACGCAGACGCCGCTGTACCTGGAGGTGGCCGAGTACCTGGCCGATGAGCAGGCCGGCCTGTTCTGGGATTATGTGCAGGGAGTGACCAAATTGGACACGGCATTGAACGAATATGGTTTGTGGTTCCCCCTTCTAATATCACCTTCGATTATAGATAAATATTCCTTTACAGATACCGAATCGCAGCAGTATAATGCCGCCTTGGAGCTGGTCAAGAGCCATGTGAGTTCGCCCCAGTTGCCGCTCCTCAAGTTGGTCGTGTCCATGCACAGCCTGACGCCTCGCATTCAGACGCACTTCCAACTGGCCGAGGAATTGCGCAGCGGTGGCTCCTGCCAGGGCTACACCTTCGTCCAGGTGGGCACCGAATTAGCCTGCAGCTTCAATGAGTTGCAGAAAAAGTTGGATTTGCCGCTGGCCAAGGAGAGTTTGGATGCTCCGGTGGTGACCTACAGCTTCGATCACATCTTCCCGGGCAGTGAGAACAATACACGGACGGTGGTATTGTACGGTGACCTGGGCAGCTCCCAGTTCCGCACCTATCACAAGCTGCTGGAGAAGGAGGCGAACAGTGGTAAGATACGATATATCCTGCGTCATCAGTTGGCCAAAAAGGACACGAGACCGGTGCGTCTCTCGGGTTACGGCGTGGAACTTCACCTAAAGTCCACGGAATACAAGAGCCAAGATGATGCTCCCAAGCCCGAGGCGGGTGCATCCTCTGACGAGGATTTGGCCAATGAATCGGATGTCCAGGGCTTCGATTTCAAGATCCTGAAGGAGAAGCATCCCTCGCTAAAGAGAGCGCTGGACCAGCTGCGTCAAAGACTCCTGCAGGGCAACGACGAGATTGCCCAGCTGAAGGCCTGGGAATTCCAGGACCTGGGCCTCCAGGCAGCCGCTGCCATTGCCGAAATTCAGGGGGATGAAACCCTACAAATTCTGCAGTACACTGCCCACAATTTCCCCATGTTGGCCAGGACTCTGCTGGCCCACAAGGTGACGGATGCCTTAAGGTCGGAGGTCAAGCACAACACGGAAGCCTTCGGCCGAAGCTTGAATGTGGCGCCACCGGATGGAGCTCTGTTTATCAACGGTCTGTTCTTCGATGCGGACACCATGGATCTGTACTCTCTGATTGAGACGCTGCGCTCGGAGATGCGCGTCCTGGAAAGCCTGCACAGCAATAATGTGAGGGGTAACCTGGCTAGCTCTTTGCTGGCCTTGGATCTCACTGCGTCCAGCAAAAAGGAGTTTGCCATCGACATCCGCGACACGGCAGTGCAGTGGGTCAACGACATCGAGAACGATGCCCAGTACCGGCGATGGCCTTCGTCGGTGATGGATCTCCTGCGGCCCACGTTCCCTGGGATGCTGCGGAATATCCGAAAGAATGTGTTCAACCTGGTGTTGGTGGTCGATGCCCTGCAGCCGACAGCCCGGAGTGTGATCAAGCTATCCGAATCCTTTGTCATTCATCAGGCACCCATTCGCTTGGGCCTGGTCTTCGATGCGAGGGAGGCCAGTGAGGATAATCGTGAGGATTACATAGCCATCAGTTGTGCCTTTAACTATGTGAGTCAGAAGAAGGATGCCCGAGCGGCCCTCAGCTTCCTCACCGACATCTATGCCTCTGTGGGTGAGACAAAGGTCGTGATGAAAAAGGATATTGTAAAGCAGCTCGCCAAGGAGTTCACCACTCTCAGCGCTGGGAAGGCGGAGGAGTTCTTGGAGGAGGATTCCACCTACGACTACGGGCGGGAGCTGGCCTCGGAGTTCATTCAACGTCTGGGCTTCTCCGACAACAAGGGACAGCCGCAGGCGCTGCTCAATGGCGTGCCAATGGCCAGTAATCTCGTCACAGCCGACAGTGACTTCGAGGAGGCCATCTTCACGGAGATTATGAGCCACACCACCAATCTGCAGAAGGCGGTGTACAAGGGTGAGATGACGGACAGCGATGTGGCCATTGATTATCTGATGAATCAGCCGCATGTAATGCCCAGGCTGAACCAGAGGATCCTCAGCCAGGAGGATGTCCGGTACCTGGACATTAATGGCGTCGCCTACAAGAATCTGGGCAATGTTGGTGCCCTGAATCGGCTCTCCAATCGGGATATGACCGCCACTCTGATGGAGAATCTCAAATACTTTGGTGGCAAGAAGTCCACGGAGCTAATTGGTCGCTCATCGCTGCAGTTCCTTACGATTTGGGTGTTCGCCGACTTGGACACGGAAGAGGGTCGTTCCCTGCTCACCCACGCCCTGGAATATGTGCAAAGCAGCGAAAGCGTGCGCCTGGCTTTCATTCCAAACACTGAGAGTGCTTCCTCCAAATCGGATAAGAAGAACCTCAATCGCTTGGCCTGGGCCGCCATGCAGAGCCTGCCGGAGCCAAGTCAAGCCACCGAGCTGGTTCTCAAGTGGCTGAAGAAGCCCAAGGAGAAGGTGGAGATACCCTCGCAGTTGGAGGATATCCTCGGCTCCACGGAGCTCCATCTGAAGATGCTGAGAGTGTACTCGCAGCGGGTGTTGGGTCTGACCAAGAGCCAGCGCCTGGTCATTGGCAATGGCCGTCTGTACGGACCTCTGGCCTCGGAGGAGACCTTCGATAGCGCTGACTTTGCCCTGCTGGCCCGTTTCAGTGCCCTGCAATATGGCGATAAGGTGCGGCAGGTGCTCAAGGAATCCGCTCAGGATGTCAAGGAGGAGTTCACCAGCGACACCTTGCTGAAGCTCTATGCCAGCCTGCTTCCCCGTCAAACCAAGACGCGTTTCAAGCTACCCACGGACCTGAGATCGGATCACTCGGTGGTGAAGCTGCCCCCGAAGCAGGAGAAACTTCCCCACTTCGATATAGCAGCTGTCTTGGATCCCGCATCGCGAGCAGCTCAGAAGCTAACCCCGATCCTGATACTCCTCCGGCAGGTGTTGAACTGCCAGCTGAATCTGTATCTGATTCCCGTGCCCCAGCACAGCGATATGCCCGTGAAGAACTTCTATCGCTACGTTGTGGAGCCCGAAATTCAATTCGAGTCAACGGGCAGCAGGTCGGAAGGTCCTCTGGCCAAGTTCAGCGGCTTGCCCGCCAATCCATTGCTCACCCAACAGCTGCAGGTGCCCGAGAACTGGCTGGTGGAGGCTGTCAGGGCCGTCTACGACTTGGATAACATCAAGTTGACCGATATTGGTGGACCCGTGCACAGTGAGTTCGATTTGGAGTATCTGCTGTTGGAGGGACACTGCTTCGACGCCGCCAGTGGAGCTCCTCCCAGAGGACTGCAGCTGGTTCTGGGCACTCAGAGTCAGCCGACGCTCGTGGACACCATTGTGATGGCCAATTTGGGTTACTTCCAGCTGAAGGCCAATCCTGGAGCTTGGTCCCTGCGACTGCGCGATGGCAAATCCACGGATATCTACGGAATAAGTCACATTGAGGGTACGAATACCCATCATACAATCGGATCCACTGAAGTTCAGGTTCTTATAACCTCGCTGCAATCGCATGTCATCAAGCTGAGGGTTGCCAAGAAGCCGGGCATGCAGCAGGCCGAGCTCCTCGCCGATGACAACGAACAGGCGGCGCAGTCGGGCATTTGGAACAGCATCGCCAGCAGCTTTGGCGGAAGCAATGGCAATCAGGCTACTCCAGATGAGGATACGGAAACCATTAATATCTTCTCGGTGGCATCGGGACATCTGTACGAACGCCTGCTGAGGATCATGATGGTGTCGCTGCTGAAGCACACCAAGTCCCCGGTGAAGTTTTGGTTCCTCAAAAACTACCTTTCTCCTCAGTTCACCGACTTCCTGCCGCACATGGCCAGCGAGTATAACTTCCAGTACGAATTGGTCCAGTACAAGTGGCCACGCTGGCTCCACCAGCAGACGGAGAAGCAGCGGACCATTTGGGGCTACAAGATCCTCTTTCTGGACGTACTCTTCCCGCTGAATGTGAGGAAAATCATTTTCGTGGACGCCGATGCCATCGTGAGAACTGATATCAAAGAACTCTACGACCTGGATCTCGGAGGAGCGCCCTATGCCTACACGCCGTTCTGTGACTCGCGCAAGGAGATGGAGGGCTTCCGGTTCTGGAAGCAGGGATACTGGCGGAGTCATCTGATGGGCCGGCGCTACCACATTTCCGCCTTGTATGTGGTGGACCTGAAGAGGTTCCGGAAGATTGCGGCTGGAGATCGGTTGAGGGGTCAATACCAGGCGCTCAGCCAGGATCCCAATAGTTTATCGAATTTGGATCAGGATTTGCCCAACAATATGATCCACCAGGTGGCCATCAAGTCGCTGCCCGACGACTGGCTCTGGTGCCAGACGTGGTGCAGCGACACCTCCTTCAAGAGTGCCAAGGTGATCGATCTGTGCAACAATCCGCAGACCAAGGAGGCCAAGCTAACGGCCGCCCAGAGGATTGTGCCCGAATGGAAGGACTACGACGGAGAGCTCAAGACCCTGATGGCTCGCATCGAGGACCATGAGAATTCGCATGGCAGCAGGGACGCCGCGGAGGATGATTCAGTAGTGCATGATCCGCGGGTGGTCACCACGGTGACGCCACCTCATGAGCCCAAGCACGGCGAGCTGTGATCCACGCGTGTAGGTAAATCAAACAAGTTTTAGTGAATTTAAGTACCCAAATATCGATGGAAACACAACTTGATTACTTAGCTAAGACCTCCCCCCATCGCCCGACACATATTTGTACATTTTAATTAGAATCTACACAAACGATAACGACTCACAAAAGTCTGAAATTTGTCCTTCTAAACTCGATTTAATTTTCTTGTTTTGCATTCCAAGTGCTCTATGGCCACTAATTGAATTAAGCTGAAAATATGTAGAATGTCATAAAGCAGAATGCGCCTTTAAGTTAAAAGTTCTTTGAAATGTATTAAAAGCTGTGGAGTGAATAGTAATTAAATGCAGAGTGTATTTTACTTTTTGGGGGAATCACGGCAACTTTTATCTGGTGGCAACGCCAATCAAGTGGCAACACCGACTGGATTAAAATAATTTTCAACGAACTTTCTCTTTAAGTTTAAAGTTCTTTGAAATGTATTAAAAGCTGTGGAGTGAATAGTAATTAAATGCAGAGTGTATTTTACTTTTTGGGGGAATCACGGCAACTTTTATCTGGTGGCAACGCCAATCAAGTGGCAGCACCGACTGGATTAAAATAATTTTCAACGAACTTTCTCTTTAAGTTTAAAGTTCTTTGAAATGTATTAAAAGCTGTGGAGTGAATAGTAATTAAATGCAGAGTGTATTTTATTTTTGGAAATATTTCTGGGGGAATCACGGCATCTTTTATCTGGTGGCAACGCCAATCAAGTGGCAACGCCGACTGGATTAAAATAATTTTCAACGAACTCTGGGTATTTTCTTCTAATTAAAACAAGCAGATATAGAATATCAGAAATGGCTTTCAAGTTAAAACTAATTCCAATAAACTCAAACTCAGTGATTTTCTTTATTTTAGTTTTTATTTCAAATTATAATTTGAATTATTTTTTGCTTTTGTGTGTGTGTATCTACATAAAGAAATTATTTAATAATTGTATTATAATGCTGCTGCTTTACCTTTATCTATTTAGTTAGCTCTTAAAAATGAATTTTGTTTAGCAATTTAGCAGTTTGTTGATAAATTTTAATTTTGGTATTTGGTTGTAAGGCAGACAGTGCAGTCCAAAGAAGTGGATCTTTTTATCATAGTTATTGTTAAGTTTGATCTTCTTCTCGGTTAATGTTTTTCATTATTGTTATTAAAGTATTCCCTCGGCGAATGCGTTCCCATTAATTTAGTTTAGCGTGTCTAATATATATAATTTTAAAATTTTACTCTCCACTCTACCTCTGGTTATCCAACTAACGCTGAGTGTAGTATACGTACGATAGTTCATTAAAGCTTTCATTTTAATCAATTTTTGCTCAATATGTTAGTTTTATATGTTTTGGTTCAGACTACGCCATCGTGTTCTATTCACTTTGCACTAGACCATTAGGGTGTTAGGGAACTATATAGTTAACATATTGTGGTTACGGGGCTCGCTTCTCGATTAAAGTATTTAATAAAAAAATGCGGCTGTCGAAAGGTTTTTAATCCTTGCCAGTTTTGAGAGAGAGTTGTGTGTATTTTATCTGGTATCTGTATCTGGTATCTGGTATCTGTATCTTGCGCTCCTCTTACTTGCTAAGAATTGACGAAACTACAAAATTAGACTGTTCTGCCAGTTGGCTCTCTCATAGCTATGTTATCCTCGTATCTGTAGTCTTTGTTATCATCATCAGTTTAAAAAATGGCATAGGCATATATTTATTTGAATGAATGCTCGCTCTTCCCCGTTTCTTGAGTTCGATTCGTTGTTGATTTCTATATAAATGTATATGTATAGATATTGCTTTAATCCAGGTGTTTATACATATCCTCCAGCTGAGGCTTGAAGTAGCTCTTTAATTGCGGTCTCTTGGCTTTGAATGTGGGCGTCAGCAGTCCGTTTTGCACCGAGAAGGGATCCGGATGCAGATAGACATCTTTTATCTGTATTATGGATCATATTATATGTAGGTATATTATGGGAATATCTGTATATTTAGTTACCTGTTCGAATGACTTGAGTCCGCTCTGCTTGCCCCAGTTGAGCATGTCGTTCATGATCAGTTCCTTGACATTCTTATTATTGCACAGGACGGAGAGTGTGCCGCGTACATTGTTCTCCGTGGCCCATTGCTTCAGTACATCCGTATCAGGTACAACAACAGCGATAATGCAGCTCTGATAAGGGTAAAAAATATATTATTTATTGTTAATCGTTTCCCTTGACCTCTCACCTTTAAGCTCTCTCCATAGACATAGACTTGATTAACATATTGACTGAGCGTGTAGATATTCTCAATTTTCTCGGGCACTATGTACTCGCCCTGGCTGAGCTTAAAGATGTGCTTGCGCCGATCTATGATCCGCAGGGTGCCATTGGGCAGCCACATGCCCACATCGCCAGTGTGATGCCAGCCCTCCGAATCGATGGCCTCGGCCGTCTTCTCGGGATCCTTATAGTAACTGCAAAATTAAACAGAAATTAAAGATGAACTTAGGCTCTAAACTTTCGACTCACCCATGGAACACATTCGATCCCCGAACGCACACCTCCCCCGTATTTTGATTGGCAAAGTACTCCATCTCTGGCACATCCACCAGCTTCACAGCATTGCAGGAGACGGGCGGCCCAACATGGTTGGGCACATGATCGCCCTGAACTGTTAGGGTAATGGCGCCCGTACACTCCGTCTGGCCATAGCCTTCGAGGACCAGACAACCCAAGGCACAGCGCATGAAGGTGAGGACATTGCCGGCCAGCGGAGCTGATCCGACGACCATCAGGCGCAGGTTGCCGCCAAAGGCCTGATGCACCTTCTTGAAGACCAGCTTATCCCAGCAGCCATTCCTTCGCAGGACACCGCGGGCGATCTCCTTCTCCTTGGCCCGCATGGCCATGTTGAAGAGGCCCCTCTTCAGTCCGGACGCCGATATATCGTTTTGGATCTTGTCGTAGACGCGATTCAGGAGTCGAGGCACAGCCGGCATAACCGTGGGCTTGAGCATCTTCAGGTCATTGGTTAGTTCCTTGATGTCGCCCGAGTAGAAGCCCACACAGCCGCCCACATAGTACATTCCGTTCTCGCAGCACCGTTCGAACATGTGGGCCAGGGGCAGGAAGGACACCATCACATCTCCCGCGCGGATGCGATGATCGCCCATCTGCAGGATCACAGAACAGACGCCGGCCACCACGTTCCCGTGGGTGAGCATCACGCCCTTGGGATTACCTGTGGTTCCGGACGTATAGCACACCGTGCACAGGTCCTCCGCCGTGGGTGGCACTTCCGGATGGTTGCCCTTGGCCCCCAGCTTCTCCACATCGATGAAGGAGAATATCTGGATGCCCCGACTACGCGCCCGTTCCAGAGTCGTCTGGCGGATGGGCTTGATGGCCACGATAATCTTCAGGCTGCGTGGCGCCTTCTCCAGCAACATGGCCGCCTTGCCGTCATCCTCGACGACCACAATCGACATCTCTGTCTGGCGGATGATGAAAGCACAGGCATCGGGACCCAGGGTGTCGTACAGTGGAACCACGACCAGGCAGAACGAGTAGCATCCCTGCTCGTACAGGATCCACTCTGGCCGGTTCTGCGAGTAGATGCCAATCAACTGTTTGGGCCTGGCTCCCAGCGCCAGCATTCCGGCACCAAAGTTCTTGGCTCGCAGCAGGGCCTCGTCATAGTTGATCCACTAGAGGTGGAGTACAAGGTAAGGTAAGGGTTTGTTAATTCAAAATAGTTAAGTTTAATAGTTCGTTCATAATCTTAACTATGTCACAAGGTTTACTTTAATACTATTTGCTGTCACTAGGTTTACTTTAATACTATTTGCTGTCACTAGGTTTACTTTAATACTATTTGCTAAAACTAATCGGGAATTAAAATTCAATAATTATTGATCAAACTCACCGAATGTGAGTATTATTTCTTACCTAGGGCAAGGTAAAGGTTTATTTATTAAAAATTAAGCAATTATAGCCAAGTTTCTCATCATCTTAAACATGTCTTTAGTTTTACTTTAACACTATTTGCTAGAACTAGTTGAGAATTATAAATGTAAGCTCCTCAAAAAGTGAGTATTCCTTCTTACCTGATAAGGAGACGTCAAAGTTTCGCGCCATCCCAGACATGGTCCATTGTTGGAGGCATAGGCACCTTCACGGAACGTCTGATATAGGGTCCGGACGTTCTCTGTGATATAGGACACGAACTTGCCATTCTTGGACTCCTTGTAGAACTTGGAGACGTGTATTTGTTCTGGACCCTGCAATGCGAGTGAAGTGACCCCAAAAGAAACAGAGAGAAATCGAGGACATGCAATGAGTGGAGACGTTGAGAGAGAGAGAGATATTTTAGATAGAATACTTATGTACAATCAAGAAAATCAATGTAAGGTAAGGTTTTTAGTTGTAAGAGCCGATATATATTGGGATATTATAGATATTTATATATGTATGCATTTTGTGTGAATGGTTTGTCTTGAGTTTTTTGATCGCAATTTTAATTAATTCCAAACAAGTCTAGGAACATAATAAAATCGATGAATAACTACAATAGACGGCATATTTTTAAGGGCTTGTCCCACTTTTATATAAAGGTTTTAATTAAATTTGTACCATAGAATATATAAATATTTGTACCTGCTATCCTGTGGTTCTTAATTTTTTTCTGGAGATCAAAGCTTAATCTAAAAACCCCCAAGTGCGCAGAAACAAAATTATAATTGCGGCTAATTAAATTGGTTATCGAATTGGTAAACTTTAAATTCACATTTCCTTCCCTTCCCAGCATATCTTTTTTGTCGGTCATCAATCAATCCTTTTCCCCTTCAGTGTGTGTTTATTTTTGGTTACTCAAACAATAAATCACACCCAATTGTTAGATTAAAATCAATAACCTTTTGAATTTATGATATATCGTTTATTTTGGGGCTAGAGACATAAACCTATCACTCGTCGGAATTTCTTTTTTGGCGCCCAAGAGTAGATAGCAAGTGGAATCGATTCGATATAGCCATTAGAGCACTTCCTTTATGGTAAACAGCTGCGAAAAAATACCCGCAATGGCCAAAAGTGTTGATGTACGAAAACGAATATCAAAATACGCTCAACGATGGGAGGGGAATAATTTTTTGTTGGAGGGTCTTCGGGGGAGGATCTTAAAAGTTAGTTTGTTTATTTTCACTGGCCAGATTTTTAATGAGCAGAATGCAAATGTATTTTCAAAAAATAATTGTTCCGCAGATTAAAGTGCTTTCCAAATCAATTTTGTTTATATTTTATATTCGATGACGCAAGTCTAAGGGGGGAGCTTGGTTAATTTTGCAGAGCATACCCCGAGGGGCAGATGAGGAGGCCTACCCTGTGGTGGATATCTAGACGATGATCGTATATGATCTAGCCGCCCACGGGCAATGTAAGAGACAGTAAACAAAAAAAAGAAGCAAAAATAAAGTTTGTATTAGTTATTGCTTAGTTAAGTTGGTGTTAGGATCGGAGTCTATTAATTATTTTTTCGGGTAAGCTAGGGAAAAGTGGTTCCCCTTCTCGGGGAGTTACCTTCAGCACATCGCTCTGATTGCTCAGCTCGATGGGCACACGTATGCTGGTTATTTGGCCGCAACAGGACATGGTTTCCTTGTGAATTCTATTACTTTCTGGTTGGTTAACTTTAATGTGCAGATTATTGGACACTCTGTTGACTCTTGGTTGCCTTTATGGATCGTTCAGATTTCATCTGGCATTTAATATGCACATTTTCCAAGCGACTGTAAAACACACATAAACACACACACACGATTTTTCGCACATTTCATTAGCCATTTTGCATTTAATTTTTGCCGTTGTCGTCGTCGTTTCTTTGCCGGGAAATCGTACATTCGATTTGCACTTATTTTTCCCATTTATTTTATTCCCATTAGACGCGTTTTGTAATCGTTCGAAAATCATTTAAATGCTAATTAGCGAGTTTAAAAATATAATTTTCGATTTGTAATTGAAGGGTGTTTGCTTTTGCGCCATTCCCATTAATTTTAGAAGTGCATCCTGTGTATAAATATTTATACTGTTTACCAGATAAATATTTAAAATAAACATTGGTTTGCTATAAAATACAAATAGCTTTTTTATCTATTTTTTGTTTGTTTTCGCAGTCTTAAATATTTTGTAATTAAATTCAGACAATGAAACATTAGAATAAGATACCCAATTAATAATTTATACAAAGCAATAGGATCGTTGCCTTTTTAGTTATCATTATGATTAAATTATATTTCTTATGCTTTCTGTTAATTCTTAACAGTTATTTACCATCTATAAAAATTCGACTTTAATAAATTGTTCTAGCAAACATTTTCAGAGATATTAATCTATCAGACCGCATTTCATAAATCCCTAATGAGAGGTAAACCAAATTTTCTAATTCCCCTACAAAATTTTCCAAATTCCGACCATTTGCAGCTCATCAAAGGCCAAGCCGAAAGTCAAAAACCAAAGCATAATTATGACGCCTTACATTTTTTTGGCAACTGCAGCCCGATTCAATTTTGTTTATAATTTTTCAATATTGGCAGCTGGCAGGGCAGGGCAGGGCTGCCCCAGAACGGGGTAAGAGTTTGTATGTAGAAGGCGATGGTACAAATAACCAAGAAATAAGAGAGAATGGCCAACAACAATATCGACAAGGCGTTGTCGTTTGTTGCTTTAGCTTGGCCTGCCCCAAATTAATTTATAAATAGTTCGTTTGGGGGTAAAAACGTTCCACTCTGTTGTTATCTGTGAGAGACCCGTGTGTGCGGCCGCATAACACGAGAAAAATTAAGCAAAAAATATAAAACATAGAGAAGAATACTCTCGAATTTTTTTTTGCAAATAAAATATATATTGTGAAATTTTCTCTTTGGGGGCGATCGACAACTGACTCATGGGGGAACGCTTTCCCATGCCTCGAGGCAAATGGCGGAGCGGAGAGCTAGTGTTTTCCTCAATGAGCAATTCATCTTTGAGTTATGGTAATTGTGGTGGCCATAAAATCGGCCATAAACTATTGGCCAAAGAAAAGGGCAACTAGAACGGGTGAAAATAAATGAATGAAACGGCAGGGGTCCGAGAGGAATTTCTCTAGGATCTGCAACATATCAATAGTTTGGCAGAATATTTTGTTCTTTTTTAAATAATAGAAGCCCAGGCAAAATATGCGGGAATTTCAAGGTCGTCTGCGAAATGTTTTTTCTTATTATTTTCCAGGTGGCAGGCACATTTTTTAAATAACATTACACTTTTGAAAATCACATAACTCAATTATATTCCCCTTTATTTATCTTGACATTTATTATGATTCTAATTTAATCTGCAAAAAAGCCATCTGATTTGATCAAAAATGTTGTTCAAAGAATAACATCGAAACTAGCGTTGTATTGTTTAGATTTAGACAATAATACATACTATATTTAAGCAAATATCTGTATAGTGGGTTTTTGCTTCCTGACATTTAGCCTGACTGATTAAGATTGAGAGCTATCTGGCACCTTAAACGATGACAAAATTTTAAGAATGTCACATAATTTGTATAGGAACTTTGACCAGGTATTTTTATTTAAATTATATTATTTATTTTATAAAATTAACACTGATTTTGGATAGAGAATATAGAAAAATATTCTTGAAATAATTGAATAATACTGAATTATAATTTGAATATTTTTTAAGTCTTCCAAGTGTGCTCTTTCATAATTTCCCAATCTTATTTCATACATTTTTGGATTCTTTGATCAAACTTCAGATTTGGATTGTTTTAAAAAATAATTACAAAAGTCAATTAGTTGTAGTATAGAATAATTATGCACTTTACTATTTAATTACAATTACATGAACAATTTAAAAATCTATTCTTTTACAAAATCAGTGCAAATCAATTAGTTTTAGTATAAAATAAGTACGGAATTTACTATTTCCAAAGTTCACATGGCCTTAAATTCATTAAACAAAAATCTCAGGAAAAACTCAAACAGAAAAACAACTATAAAATGTTATAGCCAATGGGGGAAAACATCGTAAAGATCAACTCAACTTAAGCTGTTTACAATGGGGAAATAAAACCAATCAAGCCGCAAACATCCATCAGGCCAAATTAGAAATAAAATCATGTCAAATTAATTTTATAAGTAGTTTTCTTTTTTGCGGCTTGTGGGTGGCTGGCTGTTCTTTAGATGTTTTTTTTTTAGGTATAGAAATTGTGTGAACTTGAACTTGAGGGGCTGAGTTCACATGGCCCAGGCAACGAGAACGACGACGACGACGGCACTTTGACACTTTGGCAAATCGATTTCCATGGGAAAATGTTTATTTTAATTTTTCTTAGTTATATTCTTTCCACTTTTTCGAAGCATTTTTTTGGTCTTGCCGCTTTACGTAATGAGATTAAACGCTTGTATTTTTGTCAATTTGTTGCAAATTGTCATGCGTTTTTTTTTTCGCTCTTTATTTTCGCTTTGTTTAGTATACACACGAGCTATTATTTATAAAAAATACGTTTGTTTCATAGATATATAGAATCTGCGATATGTACATTATGTTGCTGCTGTTGTTGCTTTTTTTCGTTATTTGCTGTTTGGGATTATTCTAATTTGAAATATATTTTTTTAGGGGGACTTGCGCGCGCCACGATCTGCGCGACACGAAGTTTAATTTCGAACTGAATGGCAGAAGTAAGATATTGGCCGTGGCTAAAAATGATTCTTCTGGCCGGCCCGAAGATTCTTCTTCAGGGAGAGAGAGAATCTGACTACTGGGCAGAGACCATCTGAGAGAAAATTTCTCATGAGGACTTTCGCGGGGAGGCACGAGGAAGAATGCAAGAGCGTTCGGCTAGGAATTTTATTCGTTTATATTTTCTTATTTTGATATTAAACGGTTTTTCGTATTCTTCTCGTTCCTCTACAGCTTTGCTCTAATTTTTTCTTGTTGGCCCGATCAAGTTGTCTGCCTGTCGGAAAATCCACGTCCCCCGCCTTTTCTTCCTGTAACTACACGCAATATTGAAACGGCAAGTAACTATATATCTTTTTTTGGAGGGAATCTTTTGGAGGTTCAGGTAGTGACAGCGATTTTTCAGCTCTTTAATAACCAACATGATTTATGATCCACGAGAACCACGCCCACATTTTGGCGTCATTAAATTAGAAAACGTTTGTTTACTTTTTGGGATCTAAGCAAAATGGAAATAAATATTCAGGCAGATGATGAAATTAAAAGGAAGCAACTAAAGTTGTGACTAATAAAAATATTAAATAATGTACACTACGTAAATTAAACAAATTGAACAGTACATAAATATAACTATATTTATTTCGGCCAACCTTTCAACTGTAAGATCTTTATATTTTATAAATAAAATGTATTACTCACTATTTTGACTGGTTTTAAATGTAAATTTTGTTAAATTATTTAATTATTTACCTTCTAAGACCACAATTAGTTGTTAGATGTATTTATACCGATATTAAAATTTTCTAAATGAACACAAATCATTCTAAATCAGTGTTAAATTATTCCTACCTCTGAACTAATCTAAACCGGCTGAAATGCCAATTACTCTATTTTGTATGAATATTTAATTGCAACGACAATATTTATAGATAATGCATTAAACATTAGCTCAGTGCTCACCTCACATATTTATCGTTTCATTTGCACCTCCATTTGCGCTCATTAGCAAATTTTAGTGTTCATATACATATAAATTGGAAAACACTCAATATACACGGTAGAGTGTGCCAAATACTTGTTGGCGCACTTACAGTTGCGTTTCGGGGACCAGACTAAATAAACAGCACACACAAAAAAGTGACTAACATTCAGAACTGCATAATTACGCCTAGCATTTGATTTACAAGCACACACATAATATTATAGTATATGTAGTATGCACATGTACCTGCTCTGAAGCAGACAGGTTGTCCCTGTCATGTCACGAGCTTGACATTTCCTTATTGTTGTGTTGTTCTTTTATTGTTTGTTATTTTTATTGAACACTTTTTTTTTGCGAATTCCTAATTTATAAAAGAGCAAAACGGGTGTTTAGTGTTTATGTAATATCTAAAAATAATTTAAGAAATAATATAAAAATTAACTCAATTCTTTTACTACTATAATTTTAGCTATATAATTTTATATAATTTTTTTAAAGCCAAAAAGCTTAAATAAAATATATTCTGTAATTGGAAATGATGACCACATCTTCCTGAAAGCAATCCACCTTCTCTAAATAGTTTTAACTACACGAAATTCATTTTAAAAAGCCAAATAAAATATTATTCTACCGATTTTAGGTTCCTAAATTGATGATAATTATAAATTAAATATAAATTAAATTTAAATGTTTTTCTTCGAAAACTTAATTATTAAAAATAGATTCTGTGCATCTGCGCAATTTTTTTACATCACTGACAATTTTTGTTCCGAAAGGAATTATAAAAATACTGTCTAAAATTATTTTTTAAATAGGAGATAAAGTCTGAAATCATGTCAAAAGATTAACCTTTTTTTCAACAACATTTTTTCCCCGAGTACCTGCGCACTTTTAATTTAATTTAATAATTAATAAAGCCAAAGCACCACTGTGCGTCCAACCTTCAACCCCACGAGAAATTATACTTGCCATTTTGGCAATGCCAAATATTGCCCCGACGAAATATGGTATTGTGTCAATAATATTTGTTTATTTACATGACAACAACACACAAAAGGAAAAGTTCGTTACACCAGCCGCAGGGGAAAACCCAGAGGAGAAAATGTTAACAAACGAAATGGCAGAAAGTCAGTTTTGGAGGAGGCATGAGGAAATGCTCCTGACACTCGTGTGTGGATGTGCGGGTGGAAAGGCGTTTTTGCATAGAGAGAACCGGGCGACTAATTACGGGAAAATGCCAATTGAGCCATGACAAGATTTATTATTGTCGTGCCGCTGTCATTTGATAATTTATCAGCGAGAATGTTGCAGTTTTTGGCAAGAGAAAGCAATGGTAGCCACTCAATTAGAGCGTGAGGTTATTTTCAGTTCTATTTATGATCATTTCTGCACCACTGTGGCGAAGACGTCATTGCTAAAAGTCAGAGAAGAACAAAGGCGAGAATGAAAATCGAAAAATGGTGAAAATGTGTGAAAATCATGTGACGACAACAACGAAACAGAATTAGTATCTGGGAATCCGAATCGTAATCGCACTCAACGTGATTGTGGACATGTGCACATCAAAGGTTTTCAGTGGGATGCTGTTCTACCTCAAATAGAACAACCTAAAGCAGTCCGAAAGAATAGAAAAAACTAAATGAAAACAAGAAATCCCAAGACAAACAATTCCCCAATGATGCAATTGATGTGATTGAAATTGAATAATTTGTGAAATCGTACCTCCAGCAATGGAGACTGGTTTTCCAGAGGCACTAACGGTCTTTCCGGCACGGGTCTCGTCGCAAAGTAATACGCAATACTCGCCGCCAGGCTGCTCAGGGTTAAGGTGCCCAAAGTACCGCCCAGATAGTACAGATAGCCATCGATCTCGTCCCCTGCGGAAAAAATACAATAGGAAAATGAACAGGTAAATTTAATTAAGGCAACGGAGATCTTTCTGATAATGAACATTTAAAGGAGGTGTTTTAGATAAATGAATATTGAAAAAAAATATTGAAACTATTTGTATACAAATAGCTATAGTAGCTATAGCTACTTTAAGATGTGGTTTACGTCTAAATAGATAATAAAAGTATATTTTCTTTAAACTTTATATATTAATTTTTAAAAGCAAACATGATATGTGTAAGAAATACTATTATTAATTTAACTGTAACACGAGCTTTTGTGGTAGTTTATATATTAATAAAGACGGTTACCTAACGAATACTTAATATTTAGTAAAAGAGAAAATCTCGTATTTTATTAAATAAATTTGGCAAAATATTTAAAACTTATAAAGGCTCTATCTGTGAATAATTATTCACAATTAACTCAATATTGTACCATTAAATTTGCAAAACAAAATACGCAAGGCTTCCGGTAATTCTCATTAATATTATTGTTTATGTTCCAAAGTACATTTTAGAGCAATTAAAAAATTTAATATTTATTGTGGCACACTTTACCAAAATTAACCAATACTATTAAAAAAATGTGAATATCAAGGGGATTTAAATTAAAGGTAAAACAGAAATACTTACAGAAATATGAAAAATTGCTGACTATCAAATGATTGACGTAGGCCATAACCGATTTCTCAGGCGTCATCGTTTTCTTTTCTCTTTTTAACTAATATTATTGTTGTTATTTTGGTGTTGTTGTTGCAGTTGTAGTTCTCGTAATTCTCTGCTACCTGAGTGAATGTTACGTGTTTAGCTTAATGATTGCCCACAAAAGATAGCCTGCAAAATAATCAATAAAAGTGCAAACATCAGTTTTTTTATTGCATATATATTACACAAGTAAATATAGATTTTATAATTGTATGCTTATTGGGAAACAGTGCACGTGAAGGAAGGTGGAGGGTTTTTTTTGATATGCCATTTAAAAACTGTTCAGTTCCCATGTTTACAGAATGCAATCAAGCTGAACCAAAGGCCAAAACCACAACGTATACCCTCAATTTTCTGCCTAATTAGAGGGTTATCCATGTGCACAATACTCATGTAGTATTTCATATATACTTCTTTATCGATAGATAATTGCCACTGGGCCCCTTGACAAGTCAAGTGACAACAATTAAATTGTGTTCACTATTGGGATTATTATTTAAATTGGCTTACAGTAGAGCTCTATATGTTTAGGGTAGATTGAGCGGATGAGATATGAGAAGTAATGTATGCAACGAAAATCATTTGTCAAAGTCCACTGATCACTGATCCACTGATCATTTAAGTCTGATGAAATATTTGTATATATGTATGTATGAATATATAACAATTTCGGACAGACAGAGAAACACTTGTCCGTCTGCTAAAGCTTTATCTGCTATGTTTTGAAGGCGTCTTATCAGCCCCTTGCAAAAAATACCGACTGAGAACTGCAACTAAGAGGGAGCAATAAAGTCAGATTAAGGTTGGCTTTCAAGACATTTTTATGCGCTCTAATTTTTAATAGTTCACTTAACATTTTTTTGAAAGATTTACAGGTCAGAGTAATGTAACCTCAAACACTTTAAATTAATATCTTTGCTTTCGTCAGTCGAAGATCAAATGTATAATTCATTCATGAAAGCTCTACTTAAATAAGTTATGTTTATAAGAATAAGTATTACGATTAGGAACATAATAGAGAATTATATATGTATACAAAAGCTGTTCTCTTACAATCCCACCTATTTTCAAGTAAACCTTTTCTCATTGACATTAATGATAATTATTTAATGAAGTCACTTCCGTCAGCTTCGTGACTTTGATTTGTAACCTTACTTAACCTCCAGCACGAAAACTACATTCTTTGGATACACTACTGGATTCATAACATTGAATATTAAATTTTAGAATTTCCCATTTAGAAATGCAAGCACATTGCTTTGGTTTTCGAATCAAGCTGAATGGGAATTTCCCGATAATGCGAGAGAGTGTCTTAAACTGGTTTTCAGTTGCATGAGAACAATCTCATTCTATTTATGGAATGTGTAATGATTAAAATTATCATAAGCAAGGTTTGTTCAATGGCAGATCGGGTTTTAATTATTTTGGTTTCTCCCGGAATCAAGAAATTGGAATTGAAGGTCATATAGAGATACTATGTTATGCAAATATCTGTTTATTTATGGTGTAAGTTCTCTCAACAATGTTGCCATAGGAACTTTAGTAAGCAAAAAGTTATAATTTCCATATCGATATATTAAACATTCTCTTTTTTAGGCTAATACCTAAAAGTTAGTTGACTTAAGTCAAGGAAATATAATTTAAAGCACTGAGCGTTCTTAATCCGATTTGTTTTGCCACTTCTGCGATTTCCCGACTGCACTTGTGGAAAAGCCAAACAATGTTCAGCCATCGAGCAGACCGACCCGCTTCACCCACATATGCACAAGAGGCCAGTGGAGCGCATCCCACAAGCTTTTGGATTGCTGATAAGACTTGGGCAACGCCGCAGAAGAGGCAACAAGAACAGGGAAGCCTTTATCAGTCCGGGAGTGAAACTTTGCACCCAGACATCTGGTCGAGGCCGTCGCCGTCTCACTAAGCAGATTATTACTCTTTGGACAATGCAGACAGACGACCCAAAAAAAATAATACCCATGGTATAGTCATAAATACTAGGTAATATGCAAAAGAAATGGTAGAATCGGATACTGTTTATAGTTATTCCATTTTTTTGATGCCTTTATATCTGATCTTAGCACAATTTGGCAATACTACATTATTTTAACAAAACTATGAGGATATGAAGGGAAATTTTTTAAATAAAGAAAGTAATGTAAAGTAAATAAAATGCCTCAGAATACGGCTTTTTTCATCTATCTAGGATCTAGGTTAAGAATTACAAAACAAACTGCTATAAAAATGTTCTATAACTTAGGACTAAACTAGTAGTAAAGTAACTACCAAATATTGTCTAGGGTTTTTCAGATATTCTCTTAATAATTAAACATAATTTTTCTACATGTGATAAATTAACATTAGTTATGCTTGGTAAAATGTTATCACGTTATCTAATTTTACCCCAAGCATACAGAAATCCACCACAGCTTTCCCTCAAGTTTTACCACCTGTGTTGACGCAAGAATTCCCAACTGATTCCAGCAACAAACAGAAAAAAAACCCACGTTGAATGATGAGAGAGAAGTTTTTCTAACTTTCGAAACACGTTTATTGTTTTTGGATAGTTTTCTGTAGCTAAATATTTAATAAATCGTGCAGACTAAAGATCGAATCTCCAATAAGCTCGTTTAATATTTATTATTTCTTCAGTGGTGCAAGGTGTTATTTTTCGTTATTCCTCATTTGCCGGCTTATACATATGTTTGCAGTATAGCCTACTTTTAAGGGTCAGAAAAATCGAAATAGAAAAAATCCTAAATTTAGCTCCTTTGTGTGTGTCCCCAAATAAAGAAACGTGCTTACATTATGCAACAATATAAGTAAGTTTAGGCCATATATTGATTTTATAGACAGTTTTCCTTTTTGCCGGGTCAAATCAGGTTTGTCCCAACGAGAAAAGGAAGAAGAGGAGAACGGGAGCAACGGTGCAGGAGGCGAAGGAGGAGGAGGAGGATGGCGCAGAGAAAGGAGGATAGTAAAAGAGCGAGAGAATCAAAATGAAGCCTACGGAGGTCAAGGCGGGCACACATGCATTTTTTCGGTCATTGATTTTTACTACAAAATCTTACCACAAAAATCTGGACTACTTGTAGATGAAACACATTTGTCGGGTGCGTGTATTTATATATTTAGGCACTTGGCCATATAACCATACACTTAAATTAGCCTGGGAAAATCAATGAAAAGTTTACGTTTCGGCACTCGCGGGTTCCTCTTCTCTTGTTTTTTACCGGGTCGTTTTGGGGGGGGGGCGGCGGACAGGCGGGGGCGAGAAGAGAGAGAGGAAAAGTCTTAGAACCGAGCACGGAATACCAAAAAACGGAAAACTGAAAAAATTACTGCTAAACGTTGCGGCCGACGTTCAAAACAGAACTGAAGACTGTCAGCGGAGAAACTTGGAAACAAAGTCCAGTCCGTTAGCAATTGTGTCTCCGTTTTGAGCATGCGTGCAACAACAACCAAAATAACAACAACCACAGCAGTCGCATGAATGAAGCCATGCAGAGAGCCCGGTTCCAGTAGAAGAGAGCCGGAGAACCTATATAGTACACTCGAAAAAATGTGTCCTCAGGTTTCTATAAAATCTAATTAAAAAGATATAACTCATGAAAATAATTTTATTAAAAGTTAAGAGATAATAAAAGTTCAAAAACAATATTGTTACTCATAAAATGCATTAAATATATATTTGGCAGAATTCATACTTTGACCTATTATAATAGGTAAAACGATTTTTTTTGGGTGTAAGAGAGCTCCATTGAGAGAGCGCCATGTGGGAGAGAGCGCCAGCTCCAGTCATAACAAACAACGGCCAAAATGGCAAACAAACTACACGTGCTATATAAATCTGTCAGCGGGAGAGGGGGCGAGGTGCGAGGGTGTGGCAGAGAGCGCTAGGTGCTCGGCCGGAGCCGGCTGCTGAGAGAGAGCGAGCGTGGGAGCTTGCAATTGTGTCTGGTTGGTTGTTCTTATAGCGGTTCAAGGGGAAAAAGGAGCAAGGGAACTTGGGAAGTGGCAGACAAACGGCTGACTTTTTATGGCCAGGAGCAAAGAGGGGGACAGGGCGAGAGTAGAAGAAGGGACAAGTTGTTTGCCTCGTGTGACGCACTTGCTCCATAAGGTCCTGCAATGCGACATGTTTTACGAGGGAAGTTCAAAAATCTTGAAATATTTTATTATTTTTGACTGTTAATGATCATCTAATAATAAAACAGGGATGCCACAGAAATCGCTAAGGACTTAAAATCGATTGTATTGGTGCCCAGAAGTATACTATAAAATTATATTCTCTTTAAAAATAAAATTGTATTTGAAGTTTTAATATGTAATTCCATACTTTTAAACATTTTTTCCCTTCAAATCCATTCCAATTTCTGTGTCAGAACTTCTAAAGCAGCCCTCGACCCTTTTGAGGGACGGGAATGACTGCCATATTTGTGGCACGACGACAGCTGTCTGTCAAGTTTATTGTCGAAGAATCTATAATTACTTGTAAAAGGTTAACCCGATGTAACTGCCCATTTTTTCAAAGTCCTTTAAATATAGAAAGAGGGTGGGGCAAAGAAAATATGGATACGTGTAGTTAGGTGAATCAGCTAAAAGTGACTGCAAATTGCGGTTTCGAATCCCAGAGATATGACAGTTTGTGTGGGTCCTGTTTATTCAGGTTTTGTGTCTTTTTTATGACTTCCCATAAAGAGCATCAAGTTGAAGGGGTTTCGAGGTCATAACCAAACAAAACGAAGTGTAAACTCTTCAATATTTAATGTAAATTTAAAAATTTATTTTACACACAACTCTTTGGGGTGAATTTTAAAGTATTTTCATGAAGCATACTTTGAGGCGACCGGCTTTAGTGGGTAACTCAACCGCTAGACATTTTTCGGGTCAGCTGTTGCCCCAGTTTTTTTTAAAGGGGCTGCCTTGTCCAGTGGGGTCAGTGTCATGCCTTCTTTTTTATCGGGTTTCGTGAACCGCAAAGCCGCAAAAGTTTAAATGTTTACTAAAAAAAATACGGAAAGCTTTTTGCATTCTTCAAAAGAAGAATTATTTAAGTGCTTATTGTTTGGTGAACACTCGAACCATGGACAGCCGAGAGGTGAATATATCTTTGGAGGATTCCCCCAGCTCCGAGGGAAGTTTCGCCAGTACCACAAGTGGACCATGCTGCGGTCTAGGAAGCGATTTGGAAGTGGAGATACATGAAGAGCAGGAGGATAAGCAGGCGGAGCAAATAACCCAAAGAAGCCCCAGTGACTTACAGAAATCCAAGGGTACAAAGAAAAAATGTTCCAGTGAGCTTTCAGGAGGAAATAGTTATGCCACAAACAAAAATGTGGCCGAAGGTAAAAATATAATTTAAAATACAAAATATGAACGAGGTTTAATATTATTATTTGGAGCTACAATCCAACACTATTTCCCTGCAGGTCTAATGGATATAGCTTTACTCTCAGCGAATGCCAATCAGTTGCGCTTTTTGATAACCTACAACGACAAGGCCTCCACTTACATATACAGCATGATCCTGGTAATACTTTCCCTGGTACTACAGCTTCTAGTTGGAATAATGCTGATCTTTAAGGTAAGTAAAAATCCCAATGATAAATCAAACCATTCTAATATATAACTGGCTCCCAGAGACGCCTCAAGAGGATCAAGAGCCAAAGCTACGAGAGAACGAATGATCTTCTGGTGATGGGAGTTTTCATGATCACAGTGATCAACATAATGCTGGCCGCCTTCACTACAACCGATGGCAATGCCCATTAAAGGAACTATATATATTTCAAAGTATATTTATACGTATATTTAAAATTGTATTTTATACAATATAACAGAAAGAACTATGTGGTAAATGCTAAGTTAACATGGAGAGAACCTATAATGAACGACCATTCGGGCGTTCACATTGTTCCAGCGGCTCTCACACATAAATGCACTTGACGTATCTGACGTACGATATCTCAGCTTGTGTGGGGGACTTGGTAGTTAAAAGGAGCATTATTCCTAGCCCGAGTAATCCTTCTTCACGCACTTGGCAATGGTGCTCAGCTGCATGTTGGTGGTGCCCTCATAGATGGCTCCGATCTTCACGTCACGGTAGTACTTCTCCTGGGGGAAATCACGGGTGAAGCCCACACCTCCCATCCAGTCGACGCACTTGATCGCCGCCCTCTGGGCCACCTCCGAGGCGTAGTACTTGGCCATGGCGGCCTCCTTCAGGAAGGGAACACCCTGCTCCTGCAGACGGGCGGCATTGTAGGTCATCAGGCGGGCAGCCTCGATCTCTGTGGCCACGGTGGCGATCTGGTGCTGCATCGACTGGAAGTTGTAGATGGCCTCACCGAACTGCTTGCGCTCCAGCAGATACGGAATGGTAGCATCGAAGGTTCCCTGGGCCAGGCCCACCATCTGGGCGGCGATGCCGATGCGGCCCTCGTTCAGGAAGCCAGCGGCATACTTGTAGCCATGACCGAAGGTTCCCAGGATATTCTCCTCGGGCACGCGGACATTGTCGAAGGTAAGCATGCAGGTACCGGAGGCCCGGATGCCCAGCTTGTCCTCTGGCTTGTTGACAATCAGTCCGGGGGTTTCACGGTCCACGATGAAGGTGGTGATGCCGCGGTATTTCTGGAATACATTTTTAAAATTATAAATTAATTAGTTATTGAGAACGTAAAAATATAAAAGTTCCTTTAAGAAAACGTGTGCACATTTATTCTTCTATAGAATGAACTCTGTTCTGATTGCGATAAGATGGCAATCATTTACAAAAACATAAAGATTAGCTATGGAAAATATTATAAAATCGATGATAAGGTGCTGTGAAAAAGTGAAAACTAGGCTTAGAAAATTAATACGAACAGATTAATCTACTTTTCTGCAAGTGGAAGCTAATAGATTGGTTTACAGGTGACCTTCAGCTATTAAAATCTCAACTGTGCTACTTACATCCTCTGGCTTGGCATTGGCAAAGACCAGGAAAACTCCAGCCACATCAGAGTTGGAGATCCACATCTTTGTGCCGTTGATCACGTAATGGTTTCCGTCCTTCTTCGCCACCGTCTTCAGGGAGAAGGCATCCGAGCCTGCTCCGGGCTCAGTGAGGGCGAAGCTGCCAGCATACTCCTGGGCCAACTTGGGCAGGTACTTGGCCTTCTGCTCGGCATTTCCGAACTTGATCATCAGGGAATTGACCAGTGTATTGTGGATGTCCACAAAGGCGGCCACGGCGGGATCGATCTTGGACAGCTCCTCTACCACAATGATGTTGGTCATGAAGTTGCAGCCACTGCCCCCCAGCTCGGTGTCGATCTCAATGCCCATCAGGCCATTCTCGAAAACGGCCTTCACCACGGAGGGATCGAACTTGTGCTCGAAGTCCATTTTCTTGACCAGGGGCTGGATCTGTTCCTGAGCCAATTTGGCAACTAAAAATGGAAGGTAAAAAATAATTGTTAAGTAAATTATTTTTTAATTTAAATAGGAAAAATTTTAGAAAATTTTATTGATTTATTTTGTAAGTATCTTTCTGCAAAGCCATAAAAATGTTCACTGGGTAAAAAGATCATAATGATGAGATAAAGCTTTTTTGCAGAAGCATAAAAAGTTCATCATAATGATCTTGAAGTAAAAGCTTTTACTAAAGTTTAAATTAAGCTTTGGAGAACTTTTAACTGCACGTTTTCTTTGAAAAGAAATCGTTAATAGAACGGGTCTAAAGCTTTCTTATTTATTTTCTACTCTGCTCTGCCTCTTTATCTTCTAAGGGGCCTGGTGTGTTTGCTGTGGGTCTTCTGTTTGTATCAGTTGAGGTATTTCTCTATATAAACATATATGTTTATGTATATACTGGATACAAATTCTATGTGTGGGTGTTGTGCGTGTGTCTTTTTATCAGCAGATTCTCCAACTTATTCTCTGATCGCGTGGGGCTCTCTCAGTTTTTTTTTTTCTTTCATTTTCTATTATTCTCTCAGAGCGTTTATTATTGATCTTTTTTTAAGCATTTATTCTTTCCTGAGTTTGTTTTGGTGTCTGCCTGAAAAGCCACCAACTGGCACACACCCACTAAATTTCTCACACCCCTCCTTTCCTTTTCTTTTCTTCCCTTTCCCGTATTTATTTATTAACTATTAACTATTCTGCTTTTTCCTTGTGTTCTTTGACTTGCATTCAACATGGGAAATATTTTAATTATTTACTAACTTTAGTCTAGTTTTCCTCACCATATGTGCGCTGGACATGGAAATTTTCGAACAGATGTGACGTGTCCCAATCCCAATAGGCACGATGGATGAATTTAATTGTCCTACTTTTGGCAAAAAGGAAAAGTCCTTGCCTTAGCTAAAAGGAAATTCAGCTGGGACTTTAGACTAATTTTTTCTTCTATCTTTGCCTATTCTTTAAGCTTTTGAAAAGTGTGATAGCTGTACAAGTTTGTGAAATATTTTGTGGGCAACTGTACCAGTTTCTGGCATGTTTTGCGGAAGACTGTACTAGTTTCTGGCACTGTGTATTTAAAAAATTTTTTTTTTATAAATAAAAAACTATTTCTGCTGTACTGAGCTTGTACTTAAGAGGGCTTAGAAAAAAGATAACGAAAAACCAGTTTTACTTTATGCACTTAGCCACTTTGCATTCAGCTCAGATTACGCAACCATCGCACCATATAGACACAAACACACGCGCCTAGGAATATTTGTATAAATAGGAAACCATATAGATTGAGACCAATTGAGTGATTGATAAGCGGGGGACAAAGGAATATTAATTTGGCGGAATACTAATATGATTAAATTAGGGTAAAAATGTAACCTTCCCAACTAGGAATCGGATGGATTGCGATAAGGAGGTGAGTCCTTTTCGCTCAGCCGATTCAACTCTCTAGGGAAGGGCGCCACCAAGAGCCACTCCCCCGGTTGCCCGGAGTGATCACTAGAACAGTGATCACAGGTGGGCGGAGGGCGTGGCACAGTGGCATTTAATGCTCTATCACAAGTGTAACGCTTTCCGGTTGACGTTGGAAAACCAAAACCGATCAGCTGACTGACTTGTGAAAAATCGAAAAGAAAATTAAAATTAGGTTTTTTTTTTTGGGGGGACTAGAGATCCAACCGAACTCGAACCCACGCTTTGGGGACTGATTTTTTCTCTCTTCATTTTACCGGCAGCTCAACGGGGAACGCCAACGCCGGCCAAGCATAAGCAGCGACGAAAATCGTGGTTGAGCGGCTGCGGCAACGAAAAGCTATATTTAGAACACGTGTGTGAGTGAGCGCTTGTCAGTGTGTGTATACGCCACCCACCCCCTTTTTCTTTAGGGTAAATATTTTATGGAAAATATTTTTCCTAATTTTAATGCTAAATGCTTAATAAAATATTAAATAACTTAAATTGAAGAAATAAAGAAAGAATAAGTAATGGAAAATATTGGTCTCTTGAAAAAGCTTATGATTAGGTCAGACCTTGAACTTGCCAAGCTGGCAGCTTTTGAAGGTAATATTTATAAAGCTTTAAAGAACATAAAATATCCTTCATTATATGCTGGCAGCCTAAACCTTTTTTAAGGAATATTTTCCTTCACAAAATAACCTTTTGCACAGCTATTATTATAGAATTTGTTTTTCCACTTAAAAAAATTAGAGTAAAATTATAGTAAGGGAAATATAAAGAACTAAGATGTTGACTATATTTTTACACTTCTGTACATATGTAGTACATTTTCTGTTTAGTAAAAAAAAAAAATATAAAATATAGATACATATACATTTGGTTTCATTTTTAATCACTTAGCAAACACACTTAAGGTGTTTTTTTCCACCTCACTTAAATCACTCAAGGATCAAAATTATCCTATAAATTATAATACCTTTAAAAGATAAGGAAATAAAATGTACATTTCTATATATTTTGGTGCCACATATGTACATACATATGTATATAATATTTAACCCCTGAGTAAGCTACTTAGGAATATTATTTTTATAAGGATAATATTATCCTTAGTACAAATTTTTGCTCCTTTTATAGTTATACCAATTTACTATATAAATACGACGAAACCATCATAAATTATATAATTTCTGCGCAGCCACAAGGCAAATTGATTCAATTAACTTCTTTCCCACAATAAATGCAAATCAAAAAGGGCAAGTAATACACAAGAAAAATATACAAGTAACAAAGTAAATGTCCACAAAATAATATATGAGTCAAAATCAACAAGAAAATCCTTCAAACCTACCGTACTGATATTAAATGACATTTTACTTCCACTATCATAATAAAAATGTGCTTATCTGGCAGGCAGCCGCCCCTCCACTCTCTGTTCCCCTAACTAAACACACTTTATCAGCAGAAAAAAGGAAGAATAAATACTCGAAAATATTATTACCTACTTTATAGTAATGCACCATGGCTTATAAAGGAAAATCGAAAATAAATAATAAATAACAACAGGGGCAGCATCAATATGCGATGCTTGGAGTTACGTAACAAGACAAATTAAACACCATACAAAAAAATATCTAAAAATTTCGGCATGGAAAATAAAACACGCTTATCAAATTGGGGTTATAGGTAGGGGTCTCAGGGATCTACATAGCTCAGAAGGTAACTCACCAGTCTCCTTCATCATCTTCTCGTCGTCGGTGAGGAAGGTAAGTGGTGGGGGCAGACCCGTCGCCGAGGACATTGCTGCATTTTGCTGACGTGCCGCAGCATTTACCAGCTAAGCCAAAAAAAAATATATAAAAAATTATACCACAAATTAATTAAATTAAAGTCAAAGTGTCGTTTTGGGGGGGGGCGTGGCACACACTCACCATGCGCACGGGCAGTTTCTTCAGGCTGTTCATCATCTTGAATGTGGTGGAAATATTAATTTAATCAAGTGGCCAAACTGGACTTTGCTAAGATTTCTAGGACCGGACAACACCACAGCAACCAGTTGCTAAAACGCGACTGAATTTCCATTCTCCAGCAGCAGTGGCGATCACCGAAGAGCAGTAAAAAGCTTAAAAGCTTTTTTGAAAAAAAAGCTATAATAATCTAAAAATTGTGATGGGTGCTAAAAAAATCTAGAGTTCTAAAACGATACAATAATACAGTGGGGTTGTGAAAATATGTTAAAAGCCATGATATATTATTTTAAAATTCATATAAATTCATCAAATATTTATAACCCAAAACATCGATATATCGAGTAAATTCGCATTTTTTTTTTATATAAAGAATCCTTTATTTTAAATCTCTAAAAATATGCTTGTTTTGTTTCAACATATTTTTATTTATTTAATTAATATATATAATAAATAAATAATAACAATAATCTAAATATACACAATGAAAAATTAGAAAGCCCTGCTCTATAAAGGGTAATAAAAAGTATAATGAATTAATACTTAAACCTGAGAAATTTGTGGTACAACCGAACCCTAAATACAGACAACAAATATGAATGTATTATTTTTAATTAATAATTTTAAAAATTAATTTTTTTTTGATTTTTTTTTTTGTGCGTTACAACCTATGTATATTTATTATATAGTTATTTATTTATTTAATTATTTATCATTTCCTCATTTTTATTTTCTTTTAAATTTTAAATTTCTTTGTTTAGTTTTGTTGTTATTTAAGAAGCTTATTAAGAAGCTTATTATTATTAATAATTAATAGAATAGTGGGGTCGAATTATAGAATAATGGCTACTTTTAGCTATGTAGTTGTTTAGCACTTTCCGTTTAGTTTGGATTTAGAAAACAAAAATGCTTTTATTTCTATTTACAAATATATTTAATAGTTTATTTAACTTATAAATTCCATAGTTCCATATTTTTATACCCGGTACCCATAGGGTACAAGGGTATTATAAGTTTGTGCCAACCGAGAATGTATTAACAGGCAGATGGAGAAATCTCCGACCCTATAAAGTATATATATTCTTGATCAGCGTCACCAGCCGAGTCGATTTAGCCATGTCCGTCTGTCCGTCTGTCCGTCTGTCTGTCCGTGTGAACAACAGATCTCAGAGACTATAAGAGCTAGAGTTACCAAATTTGGTGACAACATTGGAATCTGTTGCACGCAGATCAAGTTTGTTTTAAAATTTGGCCACGCCCCCTTGCGCCCTCATAAATCATAAAAAACGTTATTAAGCTATACTCGTTATTTTCGGGTTAAAGTTAATAGATACAATAAATAAATAAAATAAAATGGACGTTTCCTGAAAATTTCAGTAAAATCGGATGATAAACATGGGAGATATTAGCAATAAGGTTAGAATTCTAACACACCGCCCTAAGGCACTGCTGTTGCAAGCTGTAGCCGAAAGGTGGCGCATTCGAGCCTTGGCCGTGCGATATAATGGCGCCAATGTATATATGTACAATGTAGTGTATGTACATTTTTAAATTGCCTTTTAGTGTGAAGCGCAAACGTTTAGGTACCGGGTATCTCACAGTCGAGCAAAGTCGACTGTAGCTTTCTTACTTGTGCGAAATTATTATTGAATTTTAAATATACAATCTTATTCTCACATTCTCTTCCACTATCAATTATTTTCTACAAATCGGCAACTATTTTCGGGTAATATATTTCTTCAAAATATACCTTCGAAAACGTTCTAAATATTATTCAACAAATAATAGTATAATTATTTTATAAAGTTAAAAGCTCAATTTTAAATAAAATACTAAAAAGTGTTGGAAAGCATTTTCAGACTGATTTGACATTTCTGGCTGTCATTGAGGGCTGATTAATAATATTGTTACCGATATTAATCGGATAGAAAATCTAAACTAAAAAAACCTAAGTTGTTACTTAAGCTTAGATAAATCTGTATTATATTCGAACTAGAATTATTAAATTTAATAGCTGAACTACCAAAATTGTTTAAAAACCCAAAACTAAGCTAGTTTTTACCACATAAAGTCAACCGATGACAGTTCTCAACTATCGCTTAAAGTACCATCTCTGGCACAGCACTTTTCCCATCGCTAACCGCGACCCATCTGTCAAATTTCTTTCTTTTCGTTGTTTTTACGACGGTAAGTGCGTTTTCGTGGTTAATTTCGTTTTTGGCCTGCCATCCCCGCATATTATGCACAATAAACAATGAAAAAGGGGAAATAAGGCAGGGCCAGACGCGATAAAGCGAATATTTCGATTTTCCGAGAAACCCAAACTAACGCAGTGCATTTTGTTTACAGTCCGCAGCACAAGCAAGATGAAACTGAACAAGTTCGTGTCGTCGTCGCGCAGGAAGAACCGCAAGCGCCACTTCCAGGCTCCCTCCCACATCCGCCGGCGGCTCATGTCCGCGCCGCTGTCCAAGGAGCTGCGCCAGAAGTACAACGTGCGCTCCATGCCCATCCGTCGCGATGACGAGGTCCAGGTGATCCGCGGCCACTTCAAGGGTAACCAGGTTGGCAAGGTTGTCCAGTCCTACCGCAAGAAGTTCGTCGTCTACATTGAGAAGATCCAGCGCGAGAACGCCAACGGCACCAACGTCTACGTTGGCATCCATCCCAGCAAGGTGCTGATTGTCAAGCTGAAGCTCGACAAGGACCGCAAGGCCATCCTGGAGCGCCGCGGCAAGGGACGTCTGGCTGCTCTCGGCAAGGACAAGGGCAAGTACACCGAGGAGACCGCCGCTGCCCAGCCTATGGAGACCGCGTAAATTACCGGCAAACAGTCTGGATCGCAATCGCCTCTGTGACGTCGCTGTTTACTGTTTTTACCGTAACGATTAGTGTAAAAAACAAAACAACTTAAAAAATCGCGTGTGAAAATGCCGCCATTCTTTACAATAAAGAACAGTTGATTTTTCGCAAAATTTGACAATGTTTCGTTTCCATTTAAATGTTTCAAATGTTTTCAAAGGCGCTATCTGGGATCTGCATCAGACCTGGATTTTGGTTCGTTCCGGCTTATTTTGATGAGCAGGTGATTTTTTTTGTAAAGATTGACTCTAGTATTGTGGAATACAACTTTCATAATTGTTTATATTGGCACTGAAAAATTGTTTTAGAAAATAATGAATTGCCCGACCTATTCCTTGGTCAACTTGAGCAATATTGATATTTTAAACTCAGTTCCTTAACAAATGATAAATCCAAATGCTATTTGATTTGAATTCTTGGTGGTTCCTTTTCGGTTTAGTGTTAACCTTTTCTTCAATTTATTATAGCAATTCCCTGAAGTAAATATCGTTATAAATCAAATATAAATTATAGATCAAAACATAAGAACAAAAGTTAAGGTAATTATCTAAGAATCTCTTTTTTTTTTAAACATGTTTACATGCTTTTTTATTGACTTTTTAGGAGATATACAAATGTACATACTTGAAGCAAACAAAATGTATAAATATTTTCAGACGCAATAGCCTTTTAAATGGTTTTTTTAATTTATATTTTATCAAACTAATTTTTTTTGCAGTTATACATATAATTGAATATGAAGTAAAAAATGAAAAATAAGAAAGACGCCTTTCTATGCAACTTTAAAAATTCATGCAGGGACTCTAGACCCCTTTCACCCTTCAGTAAGAGATCATTTTGCAGTGCTTTTAGATTTTGGCCTCGTCTGGGTGAAGTATTATCTCTATTCGCAAAATTAAATTAGATTTCTTGTTAAATTAACATATGTTTATATTTGTATTGAGTTTTGTATGTATGTATTTGTATCTATGAGATACGAGAAGACACTTGAATGGCTTTGGTTTTTCGCTTGTGGCATTTGTACGATCAAATATTCTTAACCTAGTAATGGCGCCCCGAGCGCTGATTGTTGGAATCGTAGGGCTTGTAACGCTTCTCCTCGCGGGCCTTGCCCTTCGATGGTTTCGCCTCCTCCTCGTAATCCTCGCCCAATTTGCGCTTGGCCTCCTCCTTAATGAATGCCTTGCGCTGCGCTGGGAATAATCCATTGGGCTCCCTTACTATGTTGGCCTTGGCACAATAGGCCTGCGGATCGTAATCCGGAGTGTCATCGTCGTCCCAATTTTCCTCGGACTCAATCTTGGGATGCTTGGTGTCTTCGGATAAAACAGAAGCCGCACTGGTCTGATACTGGACTATAATCTTGCGATCGTCACAGATTTTGAGATGTGGCTATTGGGATATGGAGTTTCAAAAGCAGTATGTCTAATTTGTAGCATATTACTTACATAGTACTCTGGTTCTGGGATCAAATGGCCCTTATTAAAGGGACACACCATTAGATTTACCGTATCTTTGTAGAGCACACGGCATTTCAGGATGTGCTGCTGCAGTTTCTTGCGCAGCATTTTGTGCTCCTTGTTGTAGGGGCAGTACACCATATCGGATTCGTCGCAGTCCATGGTTAATAACTAAAGTAATTTGAGATCGAGTTTCGCAATTACTTTGTATGCCTCGCGCTATTCGCAGACAGTGTTGGAAAGCATTAGTTAGCCGAAAAGCCAGTGCTATTAATATTTAATAGTTGTCCGATAGTTTTAAACTTTTTTTTTCTTTTTATGTTATTACTAATAACTTATTAGGTTTAAGTCAAGTGTAACAAAAATATATACAGTACTATATTTCACATTTTCTTATTCATAAATAATTTCTGATTTTATTTAAAGGGTTTATTTTATCATACAATATTTTTGGGAGTATCGCTTAAAAAACTGGCTCAATGTTGTAATTTTACAACACTGCTTTCTATCAACAAACTTGTCAATTTACAACACTGCTTTCTATCAACAAACAACGCAGCTGTGAAAAATATTTATAAAAACCCTAAAATACATAATAATTATAGTTTTTAGTAGCTTGATAAGCACAGCAGCCGCAAGATGGGCAAGGGTTTCAACAACTACATGTGCAAGAAGTTCTTTCACCCCGCCTCCAGGGACAATCTGAAGAGGGTAAGTAGTGGCTCCTCTGATGAAATCGTAGTTTTTTAGAAGGAAGGGGATATAATTATATGGATTTAATTATATTGCAGGTATGGATGGCGGAGCAGCAGGCGGAGGCATACAAGAAAAAGCAAGAGGAGCTGCGCAATCAGTACGAAAAGGAGCAGAACCTGCACGAGAACAAGGCGATGCTGAGCAAGGACAGCAAGGACAAGCTGAGTGTGAACTTCATGTACGAGCCGCCGCCAGGAGTGCGAAAAGAGCGCGAGAAGGACGACAACGAGCCGGAGTACAAGTTCGAGTGGCAGCGCAAATACAATGCTCCCCGAGAGTCATACTGCAAGGGCGACACCGAGATCCGGGACCAGCCCTTTGGCATCCAGGTGCGAAACGTTCGCTGCCTCAAGTGCCACAAGTGGGGCCACATCAACACGGACAAGGAGTGCAGCATGTACAGCATCTCGATGAGTGAGGCTCGGAAATTACACGCCGAAAGCGAGGCCACCGACATCATGGCCAAGAACGTGCTCGAGGAGCAGATGAAGGAGGATGGCCTCATGATGAAGCGATCGGCGCTGGAGCTGCAGAGCATTAAGACCATCCGTCAGCAGCATCAGCTGGTGCCCAGCGATGGCGAGGAGGAGGAAGCCAACGCTCAATCACAAAACCCAGAGCTGCTCTTCCTCAAATCGCTGTCCAAAAAGCAGAAACTGAAGCTCCTGAAGAAGCTGGAGAAGATTGAGCGCATGAAGCGCAAGGGCGATCAGGCCATCAAGAAATCCTCCAAGAAAAAGGCCAAAAAGCAAAAGGATGAGAAAGAAGGCAAGAAAAAGAAATCCAAGAGCGAAAAATCAGGGAGAAAAGAGCGAAAATCTTCTATTGGCGACACCAGTTCATCATCATCGTCCTCGGATAGCGAGGACAATCGCCGAAGCAGCCACAAAGAGGACAAGAGAAGCGGCCAACACAGGTCGAGGGATGCTGAGGACTCTCACCACCGACGCAGGGATGAGCAGAGGCATCGCAGAGATCGCTCTCGCTCCAGAGAACGCTCTCGTTCCGTCAGCAGAGATAGGAGGAGGGAGAGAGAGCGCCGGGACTATCATGCCAGACGATAAGACTTTCCTTGTGAAACCACCAACAATAAAATATATCAACATCTTTTTATAACTTTATCAAAACCGACAGAATTCATATTTTCATGGGTTCCGAAATTAGATCCTGGCCAGCTGAGCTGTTGTCGAGGATCCAGCGGAGACGCAGAGCTCGGCGCCGTGAGTGCTCCCGCCCTCGCGCGAAATGCTCTTCACATGGATGTGGCTCTTGAGCATGGCAGCCCTTAGGATGAGCATCCTGGTGTGGCGCTGATACTGCTTGCCCATGATCAGAGCCCGCTCGAAGGTGCTGTTCCTTTGGTCCGCCTCCTTGGCGTACAGGATCTTGTTGTGCGAATCGATGCGCGCCTGGATCTGCCCGTCCAATATCAGCTGCATCACCTCGTTCTCCAGATCCCCAACCGACGAGTTGAAGGCCATGGCCATTTTGTGCATGTCCGCGGACATATAGGGACTGAAGTATTGGATCAGCGCCCGGTTACGTATCTTGGTGTAGAGAGCCGTGACATGGGGCGCTATGTACATGTCCACCAGCAGATTGTCGCGGATCTCATCCAGCAGAGTCAAGCAGGAGGCATACTTGCTCTCGTAGAACTTGAATATGATATCCCTCAGCTGCGGCTCCAGTTCCAAGAAGAGCTTGAACGATGTGGAGGCAATGACCAGGCGCTTTAGCTCCGGCCTATCAAAGGTGGCCAGGGCACAGAGTCCACCATACACAGCCACATTGCTGGTGGAGATCATCTCGGGGAAATCGCAGTGATCAAAGTTAGCGTTGAGGAAGTGCTTGGCGGCCACCTTGTACTTCTTCTGCTGCAGCTCCGCCAGTCCGGCGGCGCACTCCAGGCGCGTGTGCACCTGGGCGTTGGCCTCCTTGGAGCCCTCGGCAAAGTCGGGGGTGCTCTCCGCCTTGGAAATGTAGCTCATGACGTGGGCCCAGTTCTGCAGATAGATGGACACCTTGATGACGTTCAGGCACATGTTAACCACATGCTTGCCACTGGTGCAGTAGTCCCTGGCCCGCGAGTAGCACTTGAGGGCGTTGGTGAGGTCGCCGCAGCTGAGATAATGATCGGCCAGGTCATCGTGACCGCGCCGAATGCTCTCCTTGATCGAATTCGACTTGTAGTTCTTCAGATCGGAGTCCAGCTTCTCGAGCTTCAGCGCTGCCTTCTTCATCTTGGTGTCCACCCAGACGGCGTCAAAGGCAAAGGCATCCTTCTCACCTGCCGGCTGCGCTTGTCCCTGGGCCTGGGCCACCGGCTGAGCGGCTATGTCCGGCAAGGGAGCAGCTGCCGGAGCGCCCGGAACTGCAGCAGCAGCGGCAGGGGCAGCTGGCGGATCTCCGACAGTCGGCGGAGAGGGTGCATTGGCCGCATTCAGATCGCCCAATCGCTTGTGCAGCAACTGGTACAGATTGACGTTGTAGGTGGTCTGGACATAGGTAATGGCCATCTTCAGTGCCTCCACCGCCAAGATGGGGCAGACGTCCGCCACATAAATGAGACGATGCAGCCGCACTATGCCCGAATATTGATTGGCGTACACCTCCAGATCGATGCTGGGGTTCTCCACCACAATCTGCTGCTCCTCATTGTTCTCGTTGTCCTCGTTGGGCGGCGCATCCACTTGCATCGGCTCCACGGCGTTCTTTTGTTTGCAAAATACACAAATTTACACAGAAGACAATATAAACGAATACAGATTAGTTTTAGGCATATTCTCACCTGCATGAGTGGCGGAATCGGCAGGACGGGCATCTTGCGTCGATTTGGGGATATCAATTCTTGCTCAAGTTCTAGTTCTGTCAATTTCTTTGGCCCGATTTGCAAATGTTTCCAGTTTTTCGCATCGATACCGGACGAATTAGAGATGGGACAATCGGAGTCACGAAAATATATATCTATAACTTGGATCAAAATGTAATTGTTGCATCTTTATTGTAATTACTATTGAAAAAAGAATGCAAGGGTTTAATGTATATTTGTCATATTTCCTCCAAAAATAAAAATGAAATAACAAAATCACTGTTTTTAATACCGTGACTTTATTTTTATCGTCCGCCTCTAGCTAACTGCATCGATATTTGTAATCACTTTTCAACACTGTTTTACGGAAGACAGGAAGAAGAAGCATTCAAGTTTTTCGCATCGATACCGGACGAATTACAGATGGGACAATCGGAGTCACGGAAAAATATATATTGAACTTTAACTAAAATATAATTGTTTCAACTTTATTTTAATTACTTCTGAAAAACAATTCAAATTCATATTCATATTTCAATTCATATTGCCTACAAAAATATAAAAGAAATAACAAAATCACCGTTTTTAGCACCGTGACTTTATTCCTATCGTACGCCTCTAGCCAACTGCATCGATATTTGTAATCACTTTCCAACACTGTTTTACGAAAGACAGGAAGAAGAAGAAGCGCACCACGCAGAGTGATAGACTTTCAGTTGTTTGTGAAATAAACAAAATAAAACAATAAAAAGAAAGCAATAAACGAAATCAAGATGTCGAACATAACGGCAGCGGTAATAGCAAACCGCAACAAGAAGCATTTCCTGGGCGTTCCCGCGCCGTTGGGCTATGTGGCCGGTGTGGGTCGAGGGTAAGTACCGATAAATTAGAGTTCCTCCGAAAAGAGCATAAATATTAATATTTCTATATAATTTCAGAGCCACTGGCTTCACCACCCGTTCGGATATTGGTCCAGCCCGTGATGCCAACGATGTGTCCGACGATCGGCACGCTCCGCCGGCCACCAAACGTAAGAAAAAAGACGAAGAAGAGGAGGAGGACGAAGACTTGAACGACTCAAACTATGACGAGTTTAGTGGTTACAGCGGCTCCCTGTTCTCCAAGGATCCGTACGACAAGGACGACGAGGAGGCAGATGCCATCTACGATTCCATAGACAAGCGCATGGATGAGAAGCGCAAGGAGTACCGCGACCGGAGGCTGCGTGAGGATCTGGAGCGTTATCGCCAGGAGCGACCGAAGATCCAGCAGCAGTTCAGTGACCTCAAACGCTCCCTGGCCAGCGTCACGTCGGAGGAATGGTCCACCATACCGGAGGTGGGCGATAGTCGCAACAGAAAGCAAAGGAACCCGCGGGCGGAGAAGTTCACTCCGCTGCCGGATAGTGTGCTATCGAGGAGTCTGGGCGGCGAGTCATCTTCCACGCTGGATCCCTCGTCTGGCCTGGCCTCTATGGTTCCCGGAGTGGCCACACCTGGGATGCTAACACCCACGGGGGATTTGGATCTGCGGAAGATTGGCCAGGCTCGTAATACCCTGATGAATGTGAAGCTATCGCAAGTTTCCGACTCCGTAACGGGTCAAACGGTGGTGGATCCCAAGGGCTACCTCACTGACCTGCAGAGCATGATTCCCACCTACGGTGGCGATATCAATGACATTAAGAAAGCCCGCTTGCTGCTGAAAAGTGTGCGGGAGACGAACCCCAATCATCCGCCCGCTTGGATAGCTTCTGCCAGGTTGGAGGAGGTCACCGGCAAGGTTCAGATGGCCAGAAACTTGATAATGCGCGGCTGCGAAATGAATCCCCAGTCGGAGGACCTTTGGCTGGAGGCAGCGCGCCTCCAACCGCCGGACACAGCGAAGGCGGTCATAGCACAGGCTGCTCGACATATTCCTACCTCTGTCAGGATTTGGATCAAGGCTGCCGACTTGGAGACTGAAACGAAAGCCAAGCGTCGCGTGTTCCGCAAGGCTTTGGAGCACATTCCAAATTCCGTCCGTTTGTGGAAGGCCGCCGTGGAGCTGGAGAATCCCGACGATGCCCGCATCCTGCTCTCCCGAGCTGTGGAGTGCTGCAACACCAGTGTGGAACTGTGGCTGGCCCTGGCCCGCCTGGAAACCTACGAGAATGCCCGAAAGGTGCTGAACAAGGCCCGCGAGAATATACCAACGGATCGACAGATTTGGACAACGGCTGCCAAGCTGGAGGAAGCCAACGGAAACATTCACATGGTGGAGAAGATCATTGATCGTTCGCTGACCTCGCTGACGGTCAACGGAGTGGAGATCAATCGCGATCACTGGTTCCAGGAGGCCATCGAGTCGGAGAAATCGGGAGCCGTCAACTGCTGTCAGGCCATTGTAAAGGCGGTGATTGGCATCGGTGTAGAGGAGGAGGATCGTAAGCAGACCTGGATCGATGATGCGGATTTCGTGAGTATTATAAACCCTTTAATCTTTAGGAAATTAACCCGATTTCTCCCCCTTTCAGTGCGCCAAGGAGAACGCCTTTGAGTGTGCCCGAGCGGTCTTCGCCCATGCCCTCCAGGTGTTTCCCTCCAAGAAGAGCATTTGGCTGCGAGCCGCTTACTTCGAGAAGAACCATGGCACCCGTGAATCCCTGGAAGCCCTGTTGCAGCGCGCCGTGGCCCACTGTCCCAAATCGGAGATCCTGTGGCTAATGGGCGCCAAGTCCAAGTGGATGGCCGGCGATGTGCCAGCGGCGCGAGGTATTCTCTCGTTGGCCTTCCAGGCCAATCCCAATTCCGAGGACATATGGTTGGCGGCCGTCAAGCTGGAATCGGAGAACTCGGAGTACGAACGAGCGCGACGCTTGTTGGCCAAGGCCAGAGGATCGGCTCCCACGCCCCGAGTGATGATGAAGTCAGCCCGTCTGGAATGGGCGCTGGAGCGCTTTGACGAGGCCCTGCGGCTGCTCGAAGAGGCCGTCGAGGTCTTCCCCGATTTCCCCAAACTCTGGATGATGAAGGGCCAGATCGAGGAGCAACAGATGCGGACGGATGATGCGGCTGCCACCTACACGCTGGGCCTGAAGAAGTGCCCCACATCCATTCCCCTGTGGATTCTATCCGCTAACCTGGAGGAGCGCAAGGGAGTGCTGACCAAGGCGCGTTCCATCCTGGAACGGGGACGCCTGCGTAATCCCAAAGTGGCTGTGCTCTGGCTGGAGGCCATTCGAGTGGAACTGCGGGCGGGTCTCAAGGAAATAGCCAGCACCATGATGGCGCGAGCCCTGCAGGAATGCCCCAATGCCGGCGAACTCTGGGCCGAGGCGATCTTTATGGAAACGAAGCCGCAGCGAAAGACCAAGTCTGTGGATGCGCTCAAGAAGTGCGAGCACGATCCGCATGTCCTCCTGGCTGTGTCGAAGCTTTTCTGGTCCGAACACAAGTTCTCCAAGTGCAGGGATTGGCTCAATCGAACGGTAAGTCTTTATATTGTAAACACCTCATTTTGTATTACACGGGATTTTTAAGAAAATAATATACGGTCACTTTGGTTTGGCGAATAAGAACGATCAGCAAGTGATAAATGGAGAAAAAACGAAATCATTAGTAATAAAATCAATCCGACGTTATTATTTGAAAATAAAAGCCTGGGAGTTCACAATATTAACTTTCCTATTTTTTAATCCAAACTAATCACTGATTTATTGCAGGTCAAGATCGATCCCGACCTGGGCGATGCCTGGGCCTACTTCTACAAGTTCGAATTGCTCCACGGCACGGAGCAGCAGCAGAAGGAGATCCTCGATCGCTGCATTTCCGCTGAACCCACGCACGGCGAGTCCTGGTGTCGCGTCAGCAAGAACATCCAAAATTGGCAGTTCAAAACCCCGGATACGCTGCGAGCCGTGGTCCGGGAACTGTCCATCCCTGTTTAAGCTTAAGTTTAAGTTTCATTTGATTAAATATATATTTTCCCGTGCAGTCCTAGTCCTGCATCTCTCGATATTCTTTAAAAATGCTATAAACTTTCTTGAAGTGCTTGAAGATGAACTCGCAGAGAAAGAGGCCAAAGCTGGCGGCAGCTCCACAGCCAAAGATGCCCAAGGCATAGCGGCATTCTGTAATCCCAATAGAGACAAAGCCACCCACTCCGCCCTCGCACTTGGGCTTCTGGGGTATCCATTTGCGTTCCTCGCGATTCACCAGGCTCACCTCCCGCTGCCAACGTAATCTGAGTGAGAAAATGGGTGAAAATAAGTTAAGAAACCCGTTTCCTGGACTTCAACTTACTGCCTTCGCATGAGTTCCTTGTAGGGAAAATTCTTCCTGGTGGGAATGGCCAGCATGGGCAGCTGGAAGGGCTCCAGTTCCATCAGCCCACACTTTTCCGGCTCACTAAATGTGTCGCTCACAATCTGATAGCCCGCCTGGAGTTCAACTTGGTAAGCAAATAGCCCAGTCCGCATCCTCTCCATGCCCAAAACTGGTCGAACGTAGACATTGTCGCCCTTGGATGCGATTTTCTTGTGATACAAATTTTTGGTCACCGGATCCGTGGACTCAGTAAAGTATATCTTATTGTACTGCGTATCCTGGACACCAATTTCTAGAGGGGATTGCCCAAGATCACCCAGTGATTTTATTGCATCCGAGGGACTCTGCAGCAGAGCCACAATATTGGCCGAAAAGGAGGTAAACAGGAAGAGGGCCGCCACGAATGTGGTGAAGACTATGATCCTTGCCGACCGATTCCGCACCTCCACATAGAAGCCCTGCTGGCACATGGCGCCCCACACAAAGTTCAGCGTGTCCATGTAGGCCATATCATGAGTGTGAGGTGAGAAGAGCAGCTCCAACACCAAGACAACCGTGGTTATGATCAGAAGCATTAGGATGGAGACCCACACATCGTTCTCAAAGGGCATAGCGAAGATATTGGCCACTGCCGAGAGCGGTGGTTGCCGGAACATAATCCCAGCCCTCACTCTATAAGTCTCCGCCACAAAGTCCACCAGAGCAATGCGATCCAATCTCATGAAGATGGCCAACTGGGCAAAGTCCAGTTCGTAGCGCTGGAAGCGACCCATCAGGCCATCGAAGGAGCCATTGGGCTGACGCCAGCCATAGTTGACGGTTTGATAGGTATTGTAGCTAGAAATCAAGGGGATTTTGTTGAAAGAATTAATTTTATGGGTCTTACATTAATTTAAGTATTATCTTTTTAACTAAAAATAAATTATTAATTTATTTTAAAAAATATACACTTAATCTCACCTTATATTCAACCTATTGGCCAGTTCCAGCATCAATCGATGATTGACCTTTGATATGGTATCAATATGCCGCATCGACAAGTCCTCAATGTTGGTAAAGAGATCCGGAAAGGCTATAACTATGGCTGAATTAAAGACAATTCCCTCCAAATTTTGCCTATAACTTATGGCAGAACCAAAGTGTTGCAGGGCATGGATGATATGCCTCCTATTCCGAATGTTCTTTCCCACCAAAGTTCTTCTTAAAGGCTTCCAAGCCGCCACCTTATACAGATCTATCAAGCTCGAAGAAAAGTTACCGTCCCCGGTCTCGTAATGAAAAACCCTCAATTCACTGTCCGGTGGAATGAATATCTCGGGATCCTCCAGCAAGTCCATGTCCTGCTCATCCTCAGTGAGCAGTAACCAAAAGCGATTCGTGGTGAAGTAATTGTGCTCCGAGGCCGCTGACCATCGAAGCAAATTCAAGGCGCACTCGCTGCGGAATTCCAGCATAAGGATGCCCAATTTGTAGGACGACAAGGGCAGCACAAACGACGTGGCCCAGTGGGTGGAGTTGTTGGCTTGGAAAGACTGGGGCGGTGGTGCTTCTTTCAGCTCGTCCAGGACATCGACATATCGCAGGTCTCTCAACGTGGACGCTGTACTGACCTGCACATAGAAATCATTGAGGTTGAAGTGCTGCCACAGCGTCCAAAGGCGAGCATCCGCTGAAAGGGGGGAAAACAAAGGCAGAGAGAGAAATTGAGAGTTAGTTTATATAGTTTTTGTATTACTTTAATTTATAGAAATTTATATAGAGCAAAAGATGGTTAAAAACATTTAATCAGGGATCTAAAATATCAAAAGAAAAATATTCTTCAAAGATATTTTCAGAGACAAACGCCAGAATTGAATATAAAGCTGTTTCGGAAGATAGAAAAGCTTTTTCATCAGTATCTTTATCTTTAAAATAATAAATACAAAAAAGTAAGCTCAGCTGGAACTTTACAACTTATTTTTTTAGGTTTTTCTTTGTCTGTTTACATAAAAAACTTTTACAACTCGTTCGGAATATTCAGAGAACATCCCAGTTTGTTAGCTTTATTCTCCGTGCATTGTTGGGTCATAAATTTAAGCCAAAAAGCACATTGCATGCAGAGAGTTAATTCACCAATGTCCGTGTGACAAACGACCAGCATCAGACTGTGAACGCCATGGTGGCGATAGTAAGCGACTAGCATATCCGGCAACTGATTGCCCCACGGTGTTCCAGAGCTCGGATCCGCATCCTCTCGGGAATTGTCGCTCCGCCAGCTGCCAGTGACACGTGGCGGGGCCGCACTGACAGCGAGGAAAAATAGCAGGGGCAGCCGGAGGAGCCAGTGAATAACTTGAACTTTCATCACTCCGAATATTAACGAGTTGCTGTCCTTTCGCTTTTGCATGTCCCCGGTGCAAGCGTATTTTTTTCGATCTCTGGCCACTGGTCGCTGGTCGCTGTTTTCTGGCTTTTATAGCCAAAAGACATTCGCCTGTAATTGCATTCAAGAAATTGCATTAAAATTATGCATTGATTACGCTTCACAGCACATCCTTCAGCCGATTCAGGGCAGGACAGTGCCATTTCTGTGCCCCCATCTGCTGTCATTACGTTGGGCAATCTTCGCGAGCAATTTCGCGACAACTGCAATTGGTCATCGATGGCGTTTAATTGGTCCAAGCAAGTGGCGCACAAATTGTCCTCGGTGGAAAGTGCGGACAAAGTCAATTACGTGTCAACGACGACCGGAATGGAGAAAGTTGGGCTTCGACTTTCAGGACTTGGCGTTTGGATAATCACCTACTCGTAACTTTCACGGTCGCCAGGTTGGTTTGTGGGTTCCACTGAAGAAGTTTGTAAAGTTTTTCGGTTACTTTTTGGTTTTTTGTTTTATTTGGAATTAAGTAATGTTTAATTTCTAGAGGAAATGGAATTTACTTGAATAATACAACTATTGATTTTCTTTATAATTTATTTTTAGTCTAAGGAAACTAAAGGAAAAGTGTTGAAAAAATTACTCATAACTTTCACGGTTCTAATGAAGATGTTTGATTAGTTTTTATTAGATATTGTTTTGTTTATTGTTTTTTTTTGGAAGTAAGTAATGTTTAATTTCCGAAGAAAATGGAATTTACTTGAATAATAAAACAAGTATTCAATGATTTTCTTCATGATTTATTTTTAGTCTATGAAGACTAAAATAAAAAGTGTTAGACTTTAATTAAATCTTTAAATGTAATTAAAAAGCAAACTATATGTATATTTATCCTTTCAACTACAAATATCTTCTTGCCCTGCATAATTGCCTCACAAATTTTGTCACAATCACAAAAACTACTCTTAAACTTAACCAAACACACTCTCATTCTTTTCAAGTTAAATTGAGCGTGGAAAATCTTCTTTCCGGCTTAAAAACCAACTTTAAATAAGCTGAATAAAATCACTTAAAGAGCCAAGTTTCAGGCCAACAGGCACAGGCATTAAGAAGCAATTAAGAAAATTGAATAGAAAATAAGAGAACAAAAAAAGTAACCAAATTTGACCAAACTTTGGGGCGGAAATACACATATGTATGTATAAACACACATTTCGCAAGGAGGCCGACGAGCAGGAACTGGTATTAGCCTGATGTCGCAGGACAATAACAAAAACAATGGCTAGGACATGCCTCGGCCCACACATACGACATTAACACAATTACAATCTGAACATGTGTTAGTCTGGCTAAGACATGCGTTGACTATAAAGAAAAATCCAATTAAAAGTGATAAAAGTTATTGAAGCGTAGCGCAGCCAGAAGGAAAAACCGTCGGAGAATAACAGCAGGAAAAACAAATGGCCGAAATGCGGAAAGGAGGCAGGTCAGGGAAGCGAATGGAGGCCGCAAAGGAAGGCCTACAAAATGGCCGTACAAAGTGGCTGCCATTAGTGGCATTGGTCCCGGACTATATGTAGCGCTGATTGCAACACCAGATTATCACACAGATTTCGGCGAGTGGCGAGACCTGCCAAGGACGAATCAAGATTGAGCCACCTTATCGGGTTGGGAGGAGCTGGGGCTGGCTAATCATTCATCCGCCGAAAACGAGCAGGAACCTGCTGATTTTCCACTCTGAAAACATTTTCCGGATCAATTAAAGTTTGCAAAGGAAAAAGGAAGATAATTTTGAAGAGGGTAGCTGAATATTAGATCGCTGCGTTAATTGGGTCGAAGAAATATCTGAAAGGTTAGATAACAAGAATAATAATTGTTCTGGGTCTGAAAAAAACAAAAAAGAAAAACAAAAGAACACAAATAAATAAATTAACAAACAAATAAGTAAGTATAATCTATACGAATATTTTATATTAGGAAAAGGAGTCTAGTTTTTTATTAAAAAATATACTAACATTTTTGATCTTGTATGTAAATTACACTAGTTTACAGCCAAAATATATAAACGTTTAAACCCACTTTTTCCGCTTAATTTTAAGAGGCTGACCACGTTAAACTCATTAAAAAAAAAATCCAAAGAACCGTTTTGAAGATATTCGCGAAAAACCAGATTTTTTCTTCTACGCTAAAAATCTTGAAAACCGTAAGTCCAACATATTATTCTTAATAAATTAAATCCCATCGTAATAAATTCTTGAAAAAAATATATAAAATATAGGTAACCTTTATATAATTAAAGTTACATTGTATTTTGATTATTTTAATGGTGGTTATTATTTTAAAAGTAACATATATAAATAAAATTAAATAAAGTTACTCAAACAAAATAAATGTAATATTTTTTTAATATATTTAATTTGAACCAGTATTATCATTTAATATAAACCTAATATAACCTAATTAAGTAATCCATCAGAGAGCCTGATGGATTTACTTAAAGACCTCATTCAATGAATATTTTCTCCCAAGGATAATAAATATAACTTATCATTTAATCCCCTTTTGATTGCTTACCATACCCTTTTCTCCTTAAATTCTGCAATTTTCCAGGGAATATTTTTTGGCTCTTACTTAAACCCAAACTTTAGCACAATGAACATTCTTTTCACTTTGCAGTGAGTAATTTGCCGTTGTTAGATGGCGACTCGGCCATTAATCATTTTGCTCATGCTTTTGGACGTGCGCCTGTCATGTTGAACTACTTTTATAATTTTCACGCTGTGTGTTCGCCTGGTCAGTTAATTTTTTATTACTTTCCTCGTACTCGTACCCGGAGTACCCGTGTAATCCATATGGGATAAAAAAAGTTTATGATTGCCCTTCACATGGAGTGAGTTTCGCTTTCATCCTGTACTTCAAACTGCTGTTTGTCGGGTTTATTGAGCGTAAATTAATGCAAATCTGTAGGCAGTGGCGGCAGGGTTTTGGTGACCCATTTTCCCCCACTGAGCCTTTGAAGGCATTGCAATTATCGGAGATCTTTCGCTTGACTGCACAAGTTTGCGGCGGGTTATGTGCGATTTGCATAAGGGACAAAGGACCGAAAACCTTTGACAATTAGTGTATGTATTTATAGAGCCTTTTGGTAACCTTTGCTACCTTTTGGGAGGGCATCCCTTTGGGGGTCTCTGTTATTCTCTGTGAGTTGTATTTTTGTAGCCGTCGGCTAAGCTAAATTGAAGCATGCTTGATGTTTATTATGCAACCACAATGTGCTACTTTGTGCTACCTTTTGGCTTTCACGCCTTTGAAATACATTTAATCCATCATTGCACAGACACACGTGTAGAAAGTAGACTAGGATGGACCTTCTAAGGGTTGAAATGGGTCTTATAAATACGGAGAGGGAAGTTAATAAAAATTAAGTATACGACACATGGGTAAACTTAATAAAAATTACGTATACGACAGGTAAGCCGTGTTATATAGTTGATAATTTGTAAAATAAGTCAAATTGTAGTAGGAAAAAAAATGTGTTTAAGTCACAAAATGCTTTTAAGTAAATAAAATATATAAATATAAATAAAATATAATATTTTAAGTAATAAACGGATTCAAGAAATGGCCCATTTCTGTTCCATTTAACCATATATTTTATTGAAAAAAAAGAAGCACGTCTGGAAAATCCCGTAAGCCACCCTAATGTTCATATATTCCATTCAAAGGAAGCCGGCCTAGCCCTTGGCCATGTCTGACTGTCTACAGCTTTATTGACTCCCCGTTTTCAATTTGCCTGAACATAAGAGCGCCCCGAGAAACCTGTTGAAAAGGTGCAAAATCGCTCATTCATTCGTTAGCTCGTCCTCGTTTACCTGGCACCCTGCCCTGCCCTCCGTCCTCCGCCCTTGTTGAGCAAACACGCTTAGGCAGCCTTATCAATCAAAGGTATCTCAACGTATGTATATGGACTGGAGAACACACCCAGCCGGGAGATACAGATACAGGACACGCCCACACATATGTTATTAATATGGGTGCCATTTATCAAGGGCCAGGACCCTTGAATCCTTGAATGGTGCGACGACGAAGCTCCTCAATGCAATGTGTCTGATCAAGTCAAATTCGGATTAAATTGTGTGCCTCCTTTTCTGTGTTCATTTTTATTTTATTTTTCCTTGCTTTTTACTTAAGTATTTTATGGCCGTTTGTCGTGCGAGGAGAGCGTGAGTGCGGTGAAAGCGATTTAAGTTAAATCGTTTCTCCAGGCGTCGTCAGGTGGCTAATGAAATGGGCTGCGATGTGATATCACAGGGCAATTAATATTGATTGGCAACTCATAAATTTGGCGGGATAATTTATGGCGTGACGGAAATGAAGATAAATCTATCGGTAGGCTCTTCGGCATGCCTCTGATTGAGTTGGTGTTTATTTTTCAGTTAATTGATAAAGGAATTGTGGGATTTATATATGGGATTCGGTTTAAGAAAAGGAAGTAGGTGCGGAAATTAAATAAATTTGGGAAAATTGAATTGATTAATTGGAATGCAATATTTATTTGCATTAAGTAATAAGCAATTTTATCAATGGGTTCCTTAACAAAGATCTTGTTATTTATATCATATTATTTACCAAACATTTCAGGCACTTTAATTTCTAAATGTTTCCTAAATATATCCAATAATGATAACTTAATCCTAGCCTAGAAAGAGGTCAGCAAATGACCCGACAAATATGTAAATAAATATAATAGAAGTATATAATTACCCGACCCAATAATACTTACCTTACTTCCCTTAATGCCCCATTAGATTAAACCACAAAATTGCCCTTTTTTCAGATGTAAAGTAAAGCTCAATATGTCAAAGTTCGTCGGCCATTGACATTAATTAATGGAATGTAAAACGAACAGCGGCGGCGGACAGCAGGAAAAGCAGCGTGAACAGATAGTCGGGCAATTAGGCCAAGGAGAAGGATCTCCGCCGGATACGGCAGCTTCGACGGAAGCCAAGGAACAAGGACACCGGGCTTGGAGCTTGGGACTTGGGGGAGATGGCTATCGCGTAGAATTTGTGAAAATTAATGATTTGTTTGGATTTACGAATGAGCGAACAAAACGAACCAAATTGGCACGTAGCAAGGACGAAAAGGAAATCCGCACAAAGGCGAAGCAAGGTGTTTCCATGCCGTTTTCCGCAGAACGAAGGCTTCAAGGTGTTTGCTAATTGATTCGATATAGATAAATTACCCCAAAGGGGCGAGAGACCACCGCTAGATAAATGATTAATGTGCCTGTTCTATAGGTTTTTGCGGAAAGAGCCTCGGCCTAGCCATTTCCGGGCATTCTATTTCATACTTTCTAATTACTCGGTGTCCATGGCAAGGCCTAGGTTGCTCAACTCCAATCGCCACTAGAAATTTGAATCCTGCTCCGGCCATAAGCCCTAATTACTTGTTGATTATAAATTATTGCTTATAGCTTGGAGCGGGCACGGGAGGCCTCTCGACTGGGCAACTGATTAAATAACTCAATTAGGCAGGTTGTCTGCGCAGCTCATCAACTACTAGTTGGGCTGGGAAATATACACAAATGAGTGCTGATGAGAGGGAGAGTGGGTGAAAATAGAGACCAGAGTAAGCATTTATTATAGGCCTTTGTGGAAACTTAATATTAGTTACTACGTTGGCCGAGAGTATCAAGCTAGAGACTGTAATTAAAAGGAATTTCTAATGATAGATATGGATGGAAATTTTGAACTATGATTAACGAGAATTAAATCCCCATTTGGTCAAAGTAAGCCACAACCAAGCACTTTAACGAGGTTTTCGAACCCCTTCTTAAAATGTTGATATTTTAAATAAATTTTAAGGCGTTTTTGATAATATGAAAAATGAGATTTAGTTATAAAAAATATTATTGTTAAAAATGTTGTTGTTTTTTTAAGTAATCAATACGAAATTGCTGTGCCCTTGAAATCAATTAAAATTGTTTTCGAAAGTATGCACTGAATTCTTATAGACTCTTATATCATAATTCAATACTTTTAATGGTGACAATAACATAAACGCCGCCTCTCACTGCTACTTGGGTGTACACTTGGATCACCGTCTCATTTGGAACACCCACATCACGGCAATCCGAGCTAAGTGCATACGCAAACTCCAGAAGCTCGATTGGCTCCTGAGTTCCAAAAGCCTCCAGCTCTCAACGAAGGTCCTGCTGCTCAAAGCAATCCTTACGCCAACCTGGACATATGCGATCCAAATATGGGGCACCGCATCCAAGCACCAGCTAAACAAGCTGAGGATAGTGCAGGCACGCGCTGCTCGACGGGCATCAGGGCTTCCCTGGTACGTAACAAACCAGGCCATCCAAAATGACCTCCGACCTTCTCTTGTGGGCGACCTCCTCAAACAACACAGCCAACGGTACTCGGACAGGCTAAGGAATCATCCAAACCCACTGGCTAGCAGGCTAACCGACCCGCAATCTCTTAGAAGGTTAAAGAGATTCCACCCAAGCGATCTGTCTTCCCGTATTATACATTAATATTGTAATCTTAACAATTTGTAAATATGCCTAAATAATTGTAAATAATTGTATATATTCCCCATCCTCTAAACGTCCGGTTATGTTCAGATGGCCCTGAATGCTTCCGGCGAAATTGTCAAAATAAATATTTTATTGCATAAAAAAAAAAAAAAACACTATTTATTTAATATTTTATATGTAGCATAAGTTTTAGGCTTGTTACAAGCCATTAAAAATAATGTAGCGCGTTTTTAGGCTTGTAACAAGCCAAAATCAAGCAGAGCTGAACTGAACTAGCAGCTGATCAGCTCAGCTGAGCTTTCAGTGTGCGCACTTTCAAGCAAACAGAGCGTTTGTTTTTCGAGCTTAATAATCTCAACAATAAGTTCCGCTTTCAGCCGCTAGTGTGCGCTTGGCCTAATATCGACAAAAATCGCTTACGGAATTCCGTGAGCGAAATTGTGTTATATTTCGATCGGGAACCAGTGTGACCAAAGATAAAAAGAAAATGGTCAAAAGGGGTCACATTGACTTGTATTTCCAGCTGTGTTTTTTAAAGAAACTTAAAAATCAGAAATTAATTAATACGCTTATATTAATATATTACGCCACGATGGAGGTGAAGGCAAATTATAGTAGGCCATCGCCGCCGAATAACAATAAATAATTCAAATGTCTTCTATGCATTAAATAGCATATATTGGGCCTCGGCTTTTATCCATTCCACCAGCGTTTTCCTTCTTTCCATGTTGGTGCAAAATAAATACAATTGATAATTTTGGTTAAGGAATCACAGCTGTTTATTTGTTTAATCTGTCAACTTTTTACACATTTCGCTTACGGAATTCCGTTTATCTTAGTACCCGACCAAACAAAAAACCTGAAAGTTTTTCCTCTTGCTCTTTTAGATTTTTATACCCTTGCAGAGGGTATTATAATTTTGACCAGATGTTTGCAACGCAGTGAAGGAGGCATCTCCGACCCCATAAAGTATATATATTCTTGATCAGCATCACCAGCCGAGTCGATCCATGTCTGTCTGTCTGTCCGTCTGTCGGTTTCTACGCGAACTAGTCTCTCAGTTTTTGAGCTATCGAGCTGAAATTTTCAGCATAGTCTTATTTGATTAGCACGCAGTATATATGTCGGAATGGCCGAAATCGGACTACTATATCCTATAGCTGCCATAGCAATGATGGCGAAATTAATGTAAAAAAAAATTTAACTTCTCTGTTTTTAAACGTATTTCTATAAATTTTGAGATATAGCAGTTTTTAATGGTACTAGAATTACGGTTTTAAATTTTTTTAAGATCGGACAACTATATCATATAGCTGCCATAGAAGCGTTCGGTCGATTTATATGAAAATGTAAAATTCTAGATGTAAAATGTAAAATTGACAAAAATCGATATTTTTTCAACATTACTAAAATGGTTCGATTTTCAATGATCCAATTGCAGACTGCAAGGGTATATCAACTTCGGTTTACCGAAGTTAGCTTTCTTTCTCTTTTTTATATGAATTTTTCCGCTCACGGAATTTTTGTCGTCGATGTTAGTACTAGACTTGAAAACCCGAAAAGAGCTAGAACTTTTTCTGCTTTTTTGTTCGGTCGGGATATATATGTACATTTGAAAACGTTTTAAAATTTTCGCCTACCAAATTCCGCTCACCTTGGTAGCCGACCGAACAAAAAATCAGCAAGTTATTCGTCAGCCGGGGACCGGCAAAAGATTAATGAAATTAAACCAGCGCACTATGGTCCAGCCTACCACTTTTCTTGGCCTAAATTAATAACTTGGTCAATTTAAACATGAAACTTTGCCAATCGTAATTTATTAGGTACAGAAAAATACTGTCTGAAAATTTTCCGGATCAGAAAACTTTATCCTATAGCTGTCAAAGGAAAAATTTTAGAAAATTTAGGATATTTGCATTAATTGTTTGGGAACTGTAAGGTAATGTTGTTTTAACTAAATGTTAAAAATTTCGGCAAAATCGGACTACGATTTCTTATAGTTTTTAAGGAATTATCGGACAAAAACGTTGTATTTCCATATAATGGCATGAAAGTTTGATTATTACAACTTTCAAAGTTTCCAAAAAGTTGTTTGACATTTTGTCTAGTTTGGAAGACAATACTATACTGACATCATTGAATATTTATAAGTCGCTAAGAGTATAAAGACGTTAATAATTCTTTTATACGGCACTTCCATACTAAAAACTATATTCTTTGAAAGAAAATTCCAAAAAATTTGGTAAAATGTGGAAATTTTCACTATATACAATTAAACAATATTCACTTTGTATACCTTTTCAAAAATGATATTTAATCTTTGGACAACACGCTTTAATCAATTTTCAAAAACATTACAACGGCTTCAGGCATTTCACATTACAAAACACGTAGTACAAGCCCCTCTAATTCAAAAAAAAGTTGCATCAGTTTATTTTTTTATTACACCAGTTTACAAAATGAAAAAAAAAAAAAATGCTCCAAGCCTGTTGATGCGAAATTCTGGTAGAGTTGAACCCCCAGATCACGAAAATAGCTTTAATTTTTTTTTTCTATGGATACGTCTTTTTTTTTTTAAGATTTTTTAAAGTTTTACACAAAAAAAATTTGCTCAGTTTACGTTTATCATTTCATAGCTCGAGTTGTAGTCAACCAATTTACCTGTCGAATGTTTTATTTTACAGGTAATGAACTAACCTTTCGATTTTAAAACACTTTATGTATATTGGATAAGTACTTTGTGTGCTATAGCTCGATGAACTTGAAAAAAGTGGAAATTTCAATCCGTTAACTCAAATGTTAACGTGCTGCTAGCATCCTAAAAACTCGGAAAAAATCCGTTGGAAAATCAAAACGTGTTTTTTTACAAAGATGATCGCCCAAAGTATCAAACAGGCCTACAACTTCAGAAATCCGTTGAAGAATAGATTTATCGTGGATTTTCAAAGTTAAGAAAATTGAGAAATGTTTTTAGATTTTTGGGCGGATGTCTACTAGATTAAATGTACAGTGTTAGACAACACCTTTAGATGGCCTGTTAACTGTGCTAGATGTAATGAACAGTCGGATTTAGCTATAAAAAAATAGCTAAGTTTTGTTAAATAACTAAATAGAAACATGACTATGGTGGTGGTTAAAGCAAGATAAAAATTAAATAATCGCCTTTATATTTGATTTGGGTTATTGGTACCATTAAGGGGTTATGCGGCCTCGCGGCTATAAAACGTTTGTTGTAACGACTTGAATGCCGATTTATCTGCTCCCTCAATTTTTTTCGATGTATCCATTGCAAATATTTAAATTCGAATAAAAAAAATAGCAAAAAGTTTGTTTTTATACCACGTTTTATGGCCGCGAGGCCGCATAACCCCTTAATGGTACCAATAACCCAAATCAAATATAAAGGCGATTATTTAATTTTTATCTTGCTTTAACCACCACCATAGTCATGTTTCTATTTAGTTCACAATAGCTGTATATATATAAAGGCGATAGGTTAATTTTTATCTTACTTAAACATAATTTTGTAAATTTTTGATTATTTAACAAAACTTAGCTATTTTTTTATAGCTAAATCCGACTGTTCATCACATCTAGCACAGTTAACAGGCCATCTAAAGGTGTTGTCCAACACTGTACATTTAATCTAGAAGACATCCGCCCAAAAATTTAAAAACATTTCTCAATTTTCTTAACTTTGAAAATCCACGATAAATCTATTCTTCAACGGATTTCTGAAGTTGTAGGCCTGTTTGATACTTTGGGCGATCATCTTTGTAAAAAAACACGTTTTGATTTTCCAACGGATTTTTTCCGAGTTTTTAGGATGCTAGCAGCACGTTAACATTTGAGTTAACGGATTGAAATTTCCACTTTTTTCAAGTTTATCGAGCTATAGCACACAAAGTACTTATCCAATATACATAAAGTGTTTTAAAATCGAAAGGTTAGTTCATTACCTGTAAAATAAAACATTCGACAGGTAA